>JASCZW010005390.1:0-210244 GCA_034211315.2 Aedes japonicus | reverse complement strand
TGAAACGCATGGAATAGCACGTACAAGGTCACCAGTGGATTTGCATTTACAGAAGAAAAAATAAATAAAAATAAAGAGTGATTAACAGTGCTGGGGCGCGTGCGGAACTTGTGTGATAGCTTCGTCGATGATCACCGTGCGTGTGAACGCGTGATAACCTTTATTCGAGCATAAGAGGAAGACTGCGCTGGCGCAGCAGTCCCACGGAAGATAGCCAAATGTTTTTCGAATTTGACAAGTGTTTACCGTTCTCCTGACACAAAACAATCGCGACAATTGTCGTCGCTTTGTTTCTTTCCAAACACCTGAAGACGAGTGTGCGAGTGCGTGTGTAATCAGAACGTGCCTTCTTGCTAGAACCAAGTGAACACCCGTTTGTCCGATGTCGATTAACTCACGAGCAGCTGAATCCGGTGTCGTCTAGCACATGGTTGAAAGTTGTGCCAAAAATTCCAGTTATTTTGGCGAGTGGACGCTAAACAAAGTGTGTGCGACAAGCGAAACAAGTGAAAGCATTGTGGTGTCGAAACAATCATCGCGATCGTGCAGAAGAAGGCAACATTGAAGAATAACTCACCTCGTACGAGCGCCGCGGCTAGTGAAATTACCGGTTATAGCCTTGTGCTCCTGTGGAGATCCTGTTTCCGATGAATATGGAATTTCAACCATTGCCACCGGTTTCTTCGATGAACATCGGTCCACCGACACCTGCTCCGTCGCCCCATATACAAATTATCCCGAACGGTTCCAGCAATGGGCCAAACGGGGGACCCAACGGAGGTGGCGGTGGCGGTGGCAATGGTAACTCTGTGGCCAATCAGCTGCTGAACTCGATGCCACCTCCGATCCTACCGGTCGGGATGCCCTTACAGCAGGTGGTTCACAATCTGCAGCATCTGACCAACGTTAATGGACTGACCCAGCAACATCAACAGCAGCAGCAACAGCAACAGCAGCAACAACAGCAACAACAACATCACCAGCAAGCACAACAACAAGTACACCAGGCACTGCTAGGATCGAACAATCCAAACGGACTGGCCGGAATCCACCAGGGCCAAAGTTTACCACCGACGTCACAGCTCCTGCAGGCGATACATCACAATACGAACAATAACAATAGCAACAACAATAACAACAACAACAATGTGATCAACAACAACAACATCACGCAGTATCAGGTGCAGCAGCTCTGGAGACATCACGCCTATCTGAACGGTAATGTGTTTGAGTGCCGGGTACTTTGGTAGTGGTTTTTCTTTCAGCGACCGATTCAGAAATCGATGAACCAGTGTGTCAGTGATGAACTACTGAAAGGGAAGGAATTTGGTTGAAAGGTTCGGAATTAATGGTTATCAGATTGCGTCGCTGGTTATAATTTCACTAACCTAGAATGTCAAAATCTCGAATAAGCTGCTACAATTTTTTTGGATTATTGGAACTACGGGTGATCTCCACTACAAAATTGTCGATTAGCAAACGTTTAATGACAGCAACAATACAAACGGGGAATCGGCATTTGCGAATGAGCAATAATCAAAATTTTGAAATCCCCATTCACAAACGAAAGATTTGGGTGAGTAAAGCTAAAAATGTTTTCATTTCTATTGACTACAGAATCTGCGAAAGCAAGCAGAAAATGGACGGTAAAATCGAGTGGCAAATTAGCTTGATTGTTAATTCTTTATACAGCCTACTAAGAATAGAAAATTTCACCGCAAAGAAATGTCAATCGGCGTTTTTTGCTAGGGTGGATATTTTTGATAATCAAGAGAAGGAAAAGATACACCAAAACACGAGGGTGTGTATGAAGTTTAGGAAGCTATCATCTCTATTTTTAAATATAAGAGTTACCGTTTCTCTAATTAACATACTGCTCACGAATCGATTGCTTGCTCCATTTACAATGAACGAATCCAGTTAGTTAGATTCACGGCTGGCAAATGTCATTTTCAATGAAAAATGTCTTACAATTTTTATTGAAATACGTATGAAAATCTCATTGGGTGAGAAAATGATGATGGAGATTTTCTTGTAAAACTCATTGATTTTTTGCGTCATGATAGTGCTTGACAGTGATTTGGTCATCGATATTACAAGCACATTTATAAGTATTAATATTAGTCTAATCCCAAACCGATAAATTTTACTTTGTCGGTGACAAATTAATGCTTGGCTAATTTCAATTAGACTGCTTAGAATTTTAGGATGCATGATGCCAAGAAAGCTTATGATAGTTCATATCTGAATTTTTCTTGAATTTTCATTGTCGCCGTGATAGAAATCAATCAATGGTTTCGATGGCTTTCAAATAGTAGCAGTCATCGGAAGGTTGTGCTAACAAAAATTAAATTATGAAATTCAATATTTTTCTATGTGGAATACCCTGTAACACGGTACACGAAACTGAACAAATCTGCACATTCTCGACGAAATACGCGTATCTGTCAGGATAAGCAATAAAGGTAGTTGCAATAAAATTGAAATTACTAATCTTCCTTTTCATTTTCACGTTAACTTTTTGAAGCTTCCCAGGTAACCAATAAGCATTAGCATATGCAGTAAATCAACGCTAAATCTGCATTTCAAATATTACAAGCATTATATTAGCATTATATCAGCATCCTGAAAGCTATCGGTTGTAAAGCTGCATTTCAAATTCAAGATAAATGCTTGTAGCCTGTAATAAGAATTTCGACTGAAAAATAGCATTAATGAAGCATTATCATAGCATTTCAGTAAAGCAGCTGTATATTGGACCAATAGTGGCATTTATGTTGCATTTAAGGCGGCTTAAATACTTGATAGGCTACCGTAAAGACGCTTTGGAACTGCTGATTGGATACCTGGGTTCGTTTGGAAACGGAGAACTTTAAAAAATGATTTCCGTGGCAATAAAACAATTTTTGAACTCATGTTAAGCGTTCACACCATTTTAAGAGAAGCAATACCCGTTCGATTATCATAAGACATTGCTTGTTGCCTAAATTGAAATATGCCAACAGCAAACAAATATTTTCACGGCCATGAAGAAAAAATGTTCACGGTCAAATGAATGATATTTTGTTTTCTAAAACAACAGCTCTGCATTTCATTATGACAACACATATATCGGGAGATACTTTCACGATTTTCAGAAAATGAAGGGTGAAATGGGATATATCCTTCTCAACCAAACATGCCGGCAACAATTTTGCTAGAACCAAAGATGTGAAGAGAAAGTATTGATAGGTCGGTCCGTATGAGCACGGCTGGTTGTAAAATTGAATTGCAGTAGTTGAAGGTAGTTCAAACATGCCCTACGAATTTAAACTACTTCTCTTCAATTTCACAACCTGCCGTTTCACAACCTCTTATGGACCGACCTATCAATACTTTCTCTTCACATCTTTAGTTCCAGCAGAAATTTCTGTCCACTCCTGAGGTTACATGTTGATTAAAAGTATATATCTATTTTGAAACATTATAATTGATTACGTGCTTCAGTGCAACATCAAAAATACATGGTTTGTTAAAACGAACGGTATTGGGTCTCCTATGAATCACTTCTTCGAGTTCAAACAACGAATTTGTGGAGCATATGCCGGATGCTTCTCCTCGAAAAACACAATATAATACTAAAAAATAAGGACGTATTACTGAACATCAACAAAAATTGAATCCTGGAGAGTGTGAGCTGTTTATTGGAATACCTGTAACTAGAAAATGAGAAGAAAAACTAGTAATTTCCATTTAATTCCAACTACTTTGCTGCTTAACTTGACGTTAACCCGTCAAGACAAGCACACGGTAGTTGGAACTAAATGGACATGACTAATCTTTTCTTTCTATATTTTGGTAACAAAAATTGTGCTAAGAAAAACACTAAAGCGAAAAGTTTTGCATTCATAATCGATCCGCTATGAGTTGTTTTGAAATCGGTTGACTCATTTCGAAGATTCCGGAGGTATAACAATATTCTCAAAAATAGCCTTCGGTTTTGGAATATGTCCCAAAATCAAAACGGGCACTGTAACAGCTTTCAAACGAGTTCGACCCACCGATTAGTGATGACAATGAGAAGTTGGCGGTATGTGTGGCACTGTATCAAACCTTTTGGGTTGAAAACGGATGAGTAATAGCGATGACACGATCCCCTGCCGAAGCAGTTTCCAGCCTCGATAATGTCTCGTACGATGTCTCGTGTAATCCCGTCAATAAGGCCTATTTGGCCTTTATTTGGGAGGAAAGTGTGATGTGGATATTTAAGTACGCCTTACCATCTTGATGTGAAAAAGGAAAATCCAACGCACTTTGAGAAAAACTTTTCTACTTGCAGCATGGAGGATCACGAATGAATTAATAAAAAGAAATATTTTCATTCAAATAAAATGTTTGCTGGCATATAGAACGTTACTCATTAGAGACGTTTTGAATTAAAATATTCTGATGGATATTGTAATGATATGCTAGGGTATGTCCCTTTAACTCAGCCTATTATGCAACCATCGATTACATTTTGTATTATAACTCATAACATATTTAAGCTGTAAGTGAGAACTTCGTCCCTTTCTATCAGACTTGCTACTAGATGTTCTTGTACGGTTTTTACTAATCGTAAGAATTGAGTATCGCTATCTGTGTCCAATTTACTTGGTGCAACATTACACAGCAAAAAACTTAAGTAGAAATTGCCTCGAACGACCTAAGAGGAGTGCATATGTGATTAACATGAACACGATAATTCACTACACAATGATTTGTTCCTTCGGTTTGTGTTCAGATGAGCCATCTTGAATGTGGACAACTGCAAACTCATGTATTTCCATGAGTAAAGTTTTGCCGATAACAACCTTATACTACGTAGCCAATATAACAGGCCATAATTGGGAACATAAAACACATAGAAAATCACAAGAACTATTGCCAAAAGCAAGTCCATTGTGTACGGACACGCACTCCAAATTTTCCAATGGACAAACTATCTCGTAGTGAAACTACTGTTTGCCAAGTGAGTATAGTTTTGGGATATTCCACATACGCCAATATTGTTCGCATGCAAACTCATATTCACACGAATCCATTGCATGCAAGTTGTTACTACTTGAAATAAAGTCTAATAAAAAACTGTAGCTATTGTTTCACATGATAGTTTATCATCGTTTGTTCACAGTTACAAATCCCATAATACACAGCTTGAAAGAAACATAATATTTTCATGATATCTTATGGGCATAAAGAGATTTCTACAGCCGAGATTGTTGGGAATCAAGTCTGTTGTATGGAACAATGTACCAATATTGTATGCTTTATGAAAGTTGCCAACAATTAGGTTATTAACGCTGCCTTTGGCTTGCGAATATACACAGATAAAAAGAAACAATCAATTCTCTGCGTTATCTAATGCACATTATGGGAATGCTAAATTTGGCAGAAAATAATGGAATATTTCATGTATATTTAACCAGATAACACCTGATTCAAGCCTGTTGTATGAAAAATTGCAAAAATTGTTGTATGGAGCATGAAATATTGCAAACAATTTCGTTGCTTTTCGTCTCGCTTGGAAATAAACGAGCCTGTTAAAAATTTATTACTTTTTTCTGTGCGGTTCTACCGACCTCTCGGCCCAGGGCACAAACGGATTTCGCGGTTCAGCGCATCGGATTGTGCTGAACTTTCCAGTCGCACAAGATCGCCGGTCGGTCGAAACCAGGCTTTCGCTGGATGCTTTTTCCTTTGTTCTGTTGTATCCAACAAGGTGTCCCACACACAAATAAAATCTGAACGTTCTTGTTAATATCATTGGATGTAAAATTGTATTTCTATCCATCCGAGGCAGTAACATCCATGAAATCGTTGTTGAAAAGACTCAGAGCTTTACAAGATTTATAATTTAAATTTGTAGCTTTGAGATGCCACATTTATTTGAAAGATATTGAGAAGAAATTCAAGAAAAGAAAGATGAGTAATTTCTATCTGATTTCAACTACCTTTGTTGTTTATCTTGACAGATACGCGTATTCAATCTACAGACTTTTTCAGTGTCGTGTACTAGTACAAGTACTCGAGTAAAGGAACATGACACTGAAGAAGACTGCACATTGTAAACGAAATATGCGTATCTGTCAAGATAAACAATAGAGGTAGTTGAAACTAAATGGAAATTACTAATTCGTCTTCTCATTTCTAGTAACAGATGTTCCAGACTCTCCAGGATTCAAGAAATTTATACTATTTTAAACCGTGCGGGATAACGGATTTCTTAATCTCAAGGTGCAGGTGGTAGAGAGATCAACCCATTGACAACTACATAGAAAAAATGATGAAGTTTAACAGACGCGTAAAATTTCTTCTCAGTCAAAGCCAAAGCAAGCTTAAACAATGGAATTTTTTGCAAGTTTTGATACGATTTACAACATTGTTTGCAATCTTTAATACAAAAGACCTGATTTATGCGATATTTGGTGTCAATTTACAAAAAAATATCCGATGAATGTATGCCAAATCTTGCATTCCATTTATGTGCATTAGATAATTCAGAAAATTACACGTTTCTTTCAAACTGTGTAATTTCGCCATGGCATCCGCAAAACAAAGTTTGACTGTAAAAAATAAGAGTATTATGATAGGTGGTGTTTGAGTGCATTAACCACCAGGTGCCAGGTGGTTTTTTTATGAAGGCAGACCTGGTTCGTTTGAAATAATTAGCATTTTGTAGTTGTTGTTGAGTTACTGATCAAAACTAGTGCAGTCATGCACAAAATTGAAGCGTTACAATACACTTGAGTTACATAATTCGGAATACATAATAAATCGTGTAATGTTCTTGGATATTCCATAAATTATCGATAATGTTGTATGAAAATGCTCGTCTTTGATAAAAGTATTTCATGCAAGTGGCTGCTTCATGTGGTGTGAAGTACAATTTTACATGCTCAGATATTTACATCACAATGAAATTTAAGGTTTTTTGTTTCTGTGTGTGTGATAAGGTGATGCATAAAACAGCAGTAGACTCCTTTTTTATTTACATTTAAGTGAAAAATGGCAAGGAAGGGGACGAACCAGGGAATGAACTTCCGACCTTTTGTTGAGTAAGAAAAGCAACTCCCCTAGTAGCACACATCTTGTAAACTAGTTGAGGTGACTGCTTTGTGACTCAATTAAGTCACAATGAAGTTGCTGCAACCCTCTTCGGCCATTGTGTGCTGCTAGGGTCAGCTGCGTCTGTATTTCTCCTTTCATAATTATTGATCTCACAATTAGTTATTGCTTGCTCTCACCTAAGTGTTCTGAATGCACTTCCACCCTTAATCATTAGTAGCTTTCGATGCTAGGTACCACTTTTCCATTAGTATGGTTAAGTGGCAAGCACAATCATGGGAGTTGAAAACTTTTCCTTAACGAAAAATTGCTAGACCAGACTGCAAATCGAACTCAACCAAATTTAGCTTGGTGGTACTTTGTAGCTATGTCTTTTAAACTTTAAGTTTTGAATTACTGAAAACATATTTTTAATTTTTTTTATTTTTTAACTTAATTTTTGAATTTTTAAAGATTTTGTTTAAAGATTTAAGAAGGATCAATTTAAAAGAACATTTGTTTTTGACGAATAACTTTAAGTGTATTTTTTAAATATAAAATATATGTATGATAAATTGTTTTACGAAGATGCAAACTTATCACATTTGAAATTTTTTTTCTCAGGTACGCCCTTTTAATAAATTGTGGGTTCCAGTGACAAAAAACAACAATCAATTGTTTAAAATGTTTGCAAAATTTTTGATAATGCATTCTTGAACACCAAAAAGATTGGATAAATAGTTGAGAATATGTACCTATTAGGATATCAATGGAATGCATGGCAAAGAAATTTCAAAAAATCAACATTGCTCATAAGTTTCAGTACCCCATAGTATGAACCGATGCAAAATCTTAGCTCAATCGGACATAGTTTAGGGGTGCCTCTAATCGTTTAAAGTTGTGACATTTTTACCAATGCAAATTTTCAAAACCTGTTTAGCACTACGTATCCGAAAGCAACAAACAGAGATTCGAACGTAAATGTATCAAAACGCTTCGCACTCTCACACAAACAAACATCACCATCACGTTAGAGCCAGACCTCGTGATAGTGGTGTTTAAATACGTGGAAGTTTCGACAAACTTACGTTTGAATCTTTGTATCCCTCATTGTATATCAAATCAGACACGTCGCGTTGAATAAGTTGTCGAGAATTAAATGAATCGTTATTGTTTTTAGTATCCAATTTTTTTCAACGTTTTGCCAGTCATCGTCGAAAAATTAAGACCAAAAAAAAAGCAAATGGTAGATCTTTTACCATTCAAATAAATTTGTATACCAACACAGAAAAAAATAAATAATTTTAACAAGTGCGTTAAATTTTCCCTCGTTTAATGCCAAGCCAAAGGAGGCGTAAACAACTAAATTGCTTACAATCTTTCATGCGCCATACAACAATGTTTGCAATATTTCATACAACAGGCTACATTCAGGCGTTATCTGTCTTAGATTTACATGGAATATTCCATTATTTTCTGCTAAATTTAGCATTCTCTTTACGTGCACTAGATAGCGCAGAAAATCCAATGTTTGTTTTTCTTTGTGAACCTCATTGTTTACCAAATCAGACACGTTACTTTGAATAAGTTGTCGAGAATTAAATGAATCGTTAATTTTTCAAAATCCAAATTTACTTCAGCGATTTGTCCGTAATGGTCGAAAAAAAAACAAGACAAAAAAGAAGCAGAGGGATAGATCTTTGACCATTGAAATACAATTTTATATCAAAAGAAAGTGTTGCCAGCAGGTAAAGTTTCTATTCAGTCCATTGGAATTTTCGAGATGTTCACTTTTTCATATGATTTAATCAATTGATCGATTAAATCGCTAAGCACATCTTGGCTCAAAATTTGGCGTTGCAATTTTTACGTTGAATTTACATGCTCTTCGGAATTTTCAATTTGTTGTTGATTTTTAACAAGTAACCCTACTTTTGCCCCTAAAAAAATAACTTATGCACTCAAACTTTACGTAGTATTAACTTATTATTGATGAATTACAAACATAAATTCAGTGGACTTGGTTAGTTATTCAGATATTTCACAGTAAAAAGAGGTTTAATGAGTCTCACAAATTCGTCAAAATTGCTGTAATGCTTGCTAATAAAAAAATACTTGACTCGTATTATTTTTATTCTGCCATTATAGGGATCAATTCCCGTATTATGGTGATCCAAAAAAGCTATTATTATTTTCAAAAATTCCTTTTTCACAAATTCATTACATTTGAAACACCTGTCTGACTTCCTCATTCAATACAGCAAATGAAAGATTTTTTAATGTTATTTTATGGAGAATTACAACCACAAAAAACTCAAAAATGTTTCATTTTGTATGGGAAAAATACGAAAACATTGCTTTCTCTGGAATTTTATTGTGACTTTTATTGGGGTCCTTAGCGGTTATTGTTTTGATTTTTTTATGTTAAATGTGATTTAATTTAACATAAAATTCGAAAAAAAAAAAGCGCAAATGAGGATTCATTTCGGAAAAATATTTTTTTTTAATGAAAAAATACTGGCACAGCTTTTTCAACAACCTGGCGTCTTCATCATTTCCATGCAGAGCAGTTATTTTGTTTGTTTAAAAAAATACTATCTGCAAAACAATTCGTCTGACATTGTTAAGTTTTTTTTATAGTATGTAAAATCAAATGATCATTTAAATAAAAATACAGTTGTAATAATTTATTCTTATTCATAATAACAAGAAATTGTTGAATATTCTCGCATTGGACGTCGAGAAAAAGCTTTTGCTACGTTATTTGTTCGCACAAAATCAAATGTTTTCTTCCAACAACATCAACAAAATCCTTTTTTGAAGCCGTGAACTGCACAGCAAAAAAATCTTAATTTTTATGTGATAATATCAGGGCATGTAAAATTTCATTTCAGTCCACAGGAAGGAGCTACTTGCATAAAGTAGTTTTCACGAAGACGAGCTTTTGCATACAACATTATTCGCAATATATGGAATGTCCTAGATCTTCTCACGATTTATAATGTTATTTTATAAGTTTTGTGACACTCCATTTATGTGCATAATATTGAACAGAAATTCACACTTCCTTTTTCAACTGTGCAATTTTTAAGCGGTTCAGAAGCTTTGAACTCGTAGAGAAACGAATTTCGAAAAAAAATGATTATTTGGACCACCCTAATACGGAAATGGTTACAGTAATGGTGGTATTAAAAAATACTATACCAATGAAGAAGAAATTCTGTGGCTCACTATAACTTTTTGTCTTGTGTAATTGCTTAGCTCTGAGTTAAGTTCGATTTATTAAATGATTGATTTTGCCCTACGGTTCCAGAATACACTAATTGTATGTAGTTGCTACGGTATCATTTCAATTATTATCGTTACTGGGAAACATCTTCAAAAAATGCTATTCCAAACAAACGGAATCGAAATAATTTACAAATAATGATTAAAATAATGGCAAATATTTATCGATTTTCATGCTTTAGCTTAATTTCATCAGAATCACTAAGTTCAAACCTGTGTTTTTTTAAGCTCTATATGATTAGTTGAAAATAATTTCTTTAAAATTAATAACTTTAGTATTATCTTATTGAAAGGTTTTGAATTAAGAAAGAGTTATTTAGCGTTTTCAATCTTGTGGCATAAGTCGGTTTACATTTTTTTTAGATTCATTTTCTCTAAAATCACTTAAATGTGCACATATTTGATGTCTGATCTTGTTTTGAGAACGTTTGTTTTGTGCATGTAATTTTAAATCGACATTCTTAAACTAATAAAGAAGAAGAACATGAGTATTTAAAATGTAATTTCATAAAAAGGGTTTGTTTAAATTGGGATTTAGAAAATTTATAGTAGAAAGCAAACTCTGAAAATTAATTCCATTGACATTGAAATAATTTCGAGAGTTCACTTTACCACTTCAAACTTCTAACCTTTACTAAACAAAGTAGAAAGCGATTCTACAAGTGGAAAGAAAAAGTTTACAAAGAAAACCAATCAATGAAAATAAGACCTTTTTAAATATTTTTCTTGATTACTCATGCTCTGAAGTTTGTGTTTTTATTTTCCAAATCGCATACAAACTTACCCACCATGTCGAGAAAGTCAAAAATTTAAAACTCAAGGACTTTGAAACCATCACAAGAAGCACCTCATTTTGTCGCCTATCTCAGAGATGTTTAAATTAACATGATATTTAAAACGCATAAAAACCACCATCACCAAATTCAACCAACCAGCCAGCCGAGTGTGCTTTTTTGCTGTGCTTGGTGCACTATCAAAAAACCGCCAACTTTCTCTTTCTCTTAATTTAATACGCATATCAAATACACATCCCAAACCCGAGCAAGCCCCTCGTCATCATAACAACGCACACACACACGCGCACACACACAATCATTAACGCCAACCAGCGAAGAGCGAGAAAGATCATAGTTCAAACTAACATCCGGGCGGGCAAGCGGGCGGGCGGACGTCGTCCTCAGTGAAGAGAGAAAGAGCCCAACATAAAGGAGCCGATATCAGTGATGGTTTGACCTTTCCCAGCCAACCGAACTGACCGAGCCCATCTCGGAAATTAACCTCTAGGGGAGGAATAAAATGTCACCGGCCACTAATCCCTTAGATAGGCATTTCCTAAGTTTGCAGTTCTTCCCACAATATTGAGAGAAAAAACCGGTTCGTCGCTGCGGTACGCACCCAGCTCTTTTCGCCAACCATCCGGTGAGACGTGTTTGTGCGTGTGTGTGCGTGGATTTTCGGACCTGCGCTTGGGCGTTTTTGCGTGCCCACGGGCGGGCGGTCCCAAGGTCCAACAACACTTTCTATCTCCGTTCAAATTTAATATTAATTAGGTGGATGATTTTTTGCGTCTAGCATTTTGGATTTGTGCGTTCGCGACCGACCAGTTTCGGGGCGGATGGCGAATGAGGAAAAGAGAGATTGCGGATCAGTTGTGCGTGCTCACGCACAGTGTCGGTTTCGCGGGGGTCGATGGGAAGGAGAGCTTGACGATACCACCACCAACGAACTGGGCGCGGAACGGAACGGAATCGGATGGGAAATGTCTGGATGGGTTGTGAAATTCTCGTTGCTTCAGGCATGTGATGCATATGGTAAGCATAGTTTAATGACCACGTCAATTACTGCGGGAAGGAGGGGGGAGAAACCTGATCCGTAATTTCACGTTTCCGTAATTTTCATGGCGAATTTTGGAACCCGCCGAAAGTAAAAGTGATTGGTTTGGCGAGTATTTTCACGCTCGAAGATTAATCCCGCTACTGGGGACTGGGGACCAAAAACAACAACAACAAACCGGAATCAATTCGTCTTTGTTTAGATCTGACATGAACCGAAACAAAATTTGAATTTTAATTTTCCAACTGATATGTATACTCTTCTTTGCCAGAAGAGTAAACCCGATCTGGTCTTTCTCCCGCATTTCGTAGCAAACCGCAACATCGTGGAACCGGTTAAATTTGACTACCCAGCCGAATTGATCGCTCTCGGTCGTCTTGCTCGTCGTCGTCGTCATCGTCGTCATCGTTCACCACGATTGGAGCGCGTTGGTGTTTGGCGATGGCTGGCGAATTCGACGTAGATTCACATACTAGTGTTAGTGCCCAGCGAGCGTGCGGAAAGTCGTCATAGTCGAAATGAAATGGAAAGTTGCCGGACCAGGTACCGCTGACTTGCCGGGTACCTGGCCAGCCCGTGTCCCGTGTGTTTGCTTCTGTTTTGCCAGACTAACCACTTTTGGGGCGGGTTGCAGTGTTGCCTAATCCCGAGGGATTAATTTTTGCAGTAAATAACAAACTGCCTGTTCGGATGAGTCAAGGAAGTCTGCATGTTTATGCATTAAATTTCCAACGAATGATAATTTGTGGTGAAATTTGAGCGAGCACAGGAATGTTAAGCCGTATCTAATGGTGATCGATGAAATGAGGTGCTAATTGTGGAAAGCAGTTTATGGGTGGATCGTGGTGTGGATTTAGGGCAGTTACGATGTATGTTTTTAACTATTTCTGATAGGCTTTTGCTATGAAATGACAGATTTATAAGCATTTATTTTGCTTAGGCAATATTTTGTCATCATATGAAGACCCGATCAGTCTAGTAGAGACTTTCTAATGCGAAAAATTCATCCAACTGAAAAGTAGATGATACTCATTCAGAAAACGACATGGAATCATATATGTGAATTTGATCAATATGACTCATCTTTTCACATCTAGCGCTGAAATTGATGATGGAAAATGCAAACCGAACCACACAGAGGGAACTTGGTATTGGTTTTTCATCTTGCATACGGTAGTTCAATCATTTACAACCATTTTTAGATCGTTTGTCAGTGAACAGAATGAGCTGATTAAAAGCTGAATAAGCATTTTCTAGCTGCAGCTTTTACTCAACTTGGTGTGTCTTTTTAAGTACCATATTAATCAGGAGTTGCCTCAAGAATTTTGGAAACGAGAAATTTATATTTTGACTCATAGGATTATTATTTGTTACTCGGGTCTGTTTGGATAAGATACACAGAAAAAAAATAATTGATTGAGGTATAAACGACGAACTTCTTTGCTATCTTTCATGCACCACACAACAATGTTTGCAAACCAAGCAACACAAAAGCGTCAAAATTAGTTGCAGCAACTTGATTAAGACCTCAGGGAGTCACATTGAAATAATTCTTACTGGTTTGCAACAAGTGTGCTACTAGGGAATCTTTCATACAACAGCCTTGATTCAGGCGTTATCTGGCTCAAGTTTACATGAAACATCCCATTATTTTCTGCTGAATCTAGCATTCCTTTTATGTTCATTAGAGAACATAAGAGAGAAAATTCAATGTTTATGTTTATCTTTGCATTTAAATACTGATTTCGATCCAGTCGTATCAGAATTTTAATATTAGAATTGTTGGGCTTGATTAATTCCTCAAGTTTTTCAAGGAAAGCATACTTTAACCTTGATGTCTAATGCGGTTAAGCGCATGTTTGCCATGATCAACAAGTAATGAACTAAATTTTAACCTATTAAAGATCATAAGTCGGAGAGCATATTAAGCTGAATAAAGGCTGGATAAGTATATTTTAATATGTTTTTTTTTATGTTGCGTGATTTTTTTAATCTACCAATGACAAGGCCTCAGAATTTGTCGGAAAATCGGAATGGCTATTTACAGCACTGCTCAAAGCAACGGTAGGATTATTTTTCGATCAAAATTTTTTGTTTCACGTGATGTTTTCAGTCGAAGTTTTTTTTATTTTAAATTTTGCTATATATGATCCGAATTTCAACCCTAGGCTTCCGACCAGCGCTTATGTGAGACTGAAAAGATGCACGGAATCATAAACAAGCAATCTATAAATGCATAAAAGTTGGCTGATCTTTCAATGCATTTTCTAATGTTCAAATAATCATCAAGGTAAAAATACAAGGGAGATTAAACGTAAGTTTTTTTGAATGAATTTTTTCAGGTGGTCTCTCATCACGCCTTGAACAGCAGTTCTGTGAATCAATTTCACTATCTATGTACATCCATTCTCCTATCTTGAAAAAAAGGTTTTATTTACAATTTTGATACTTTTTTCAATAGAATTGATATTATTCTGTACTAGTAGTACTAGAAGCTGATAGTGATACGTTTGGCATAAAGCCGTTAGGCCTAATGGCGTTCGGTCTAATGTCATTCTTTGTATTGGTCGTTTGGCATAATAACCATTTGGAAAACAGATTAACATATCTATTATCTATATATATATATATATATATATATATATATATATATATATGTATATATATATATATATATATATATATATATATATATATATATATATATATATATATATATATATATATATGTATATATATATATATATATATATATATATATATATATATATATGTAATTCTACTGATTGTCTGCCTGTCTGTCTAGACCTTATAGACTCGGACACTACTGAACTGATCGGCGTGAAACTGTGTTTGAGGAGTTTTTAGGACCAGTAAAGGTTCTTAAGCTAGTAAAATACCCCTCATTTCTCTTGCATGTGGCCTCTCATACAAAAGAAAACATTTTTCAACCAAACATGAGAACTATCACGGGTTTTCGGTTCGACGATAGGATCTTATGATAGTTTGAGATCCCCTCCCCCCTCCCCCCCCTGCCTCTAGTAAAGAGTGTTCTCAAGCAAATACAAAAACAAAATCTGCATCACTCGGGAGCTAATCAAACAAATTGAAGCAAATTTGGCATGGGCGAGTTTTTGAAGGCAAAAAATATTCTTACGGTGGTTCGAGACCTCTCCTCCATCTGAAAAAGGGGGCTTCCATACAAGTGAAACACAAATTTCATCCAAACATGAAAACTATCCCTACTGCTTTGCAAATTGGTATGCAAGTGTTTTTGGGTCCTCTCCCTTCTGGAAGTGGGGGCTCCCATACAAATGAAACACAAATTTCTGCATAACTCGAAAATTAGTCAAGAAAATTGAACCAAATTAGGCATGTGGAGGTTTTTGAAGTTTTTTTTTATGGTGGTTTGAGACAAACATGAGAATTATCCCTACTGTTATGAAAATTTATATGCAAGGGAATTGGGGCCGGAGAAGGTTCTTTTGATGGTTCAAGCTTCTTCCCCGTTTGTGAGAGGGAGATTCCCATACAAATTAAGCACAAACATCTGCAAAACTCAAGTACTGATCAAATAAATGGAACTAAATTTGGCATGTGTTGGGGTTTTAGGCAGATTTTTCTTAAATGATCCCAGACCCCTTCCCTCTGTGAAACATAAATTTGAAAATGTGTATTTCTCGGAGTAAGCAGCATGTTCTGATAGAAGTTTTATCGCTTTCTTAGTCAAGAATAGAGGATGCTAGAGTTACTCTAGTGCAAGTTGGGCTATGCACAAAAAGTAAATCTAGGGTTATGCAACTGAAAATTACGTGTCAACTGACAGAGATTCGGCTTTGTTTGAAGATAAATGTTTTGTAATGAAATACATGTACACAGAAAAAACAATTGGAAATTATCATTCAAGAGTTTATTTAGAAACACCCAAATCTTCGATTATTGTGCACAAAATACACACACATTAACTGGATTCACCTAGGTGATACATAAAATTAATGTTGATTGAGCCCTCTAGAATCCAATCTTTATGTTCAATAAATAATGATAGGCACATTGAATTGAAATTTAGAGTTTGGATGTTATTGAATGCTTCTCGAATCTTTAAATTACTAAACGTATTTTATTCTGCTGGATATTCTTGAACAATTTTATAGAAAAATGAAAAAAGAAAAATGCAGAGTGCTTTAAGTCAGGGAACTCAGTTTGATATGAGTTAATTATGGCCATCTCAAAATCTGATAAGATTACGGAAGGATCCAATTCAATTCCTCTTTCTTCCACTTTTTCATTAATTAAAGGAGAAACCTTGGTGTACTGCACAGTTTAAAATATATGTATTTTTCTGCGTTATCACATAAAGGAAACGCTAGATTTGGCAGAAAATAATGGAATATTTCTTTTAAACTTAAGCCACCTGAAAAAAATAATTAATTTTAACAAGCATGTAAAATATCCCTCGTTTAAATCAAGCTAAAGGAGGCGTAAACAGCGAAATGTTTGCAAGGTTTTCGTATGCCATACAACAATATAGGCAATCTTTCATACAACAGGCTGGATTCAGGCGTTATCTGGCCTGATTACATGAAATATCACATTAGTTACTGGCAAGCTCTGATGCATTCGCTTATGCGCATTACATAACGCGAAAATTCACTGTTCTCTTTTATCTGTGCGGATGCGTCCTGAATCTATTCGGTCGCATGAAGATTGCAAACAATTTCGTTGTTACGCTTCGCTATAGCGTGATATAGAGCGAGGAGAAATTACGCGATTGTTAAGAGTGTTATACTTCCTGTGTGTGTGTTCACGATAATGACATCAAAACGTAGATTTTCGAGTGTTGGCAGGCTGACATTGGTCGTCAGTAGCTGCCTAAATAACTATGGAACGATCAAAAGTGGCATCAGTAATCCAGTAACCGGCCTCCGATAACCGTTTCAAGCCCTCGTTTGCTTCCAAAGATCAAATTGTCATCTTCGCCTTCTGCACAAACAGCAACGAGAAAATTAACACCGCTCATGGTAGATTTATATCATTCCGTTATTGATAGCTCATTCAAACTCTGTGGTTCTAACCACAGTTGAACAGATGCTGGATATTTGAACAAATTGTGGATATTCACCGCTGTCCTCTTTTTTTTTCCATCAACTTTCTCAGAAACCACCCGAGAAGAACATTTTCCTTCGATATGAGCTTTTTGGTGGCTTCAGAATTCTACTAATTTCGAGGATTTCTGACGAATCTGTATCTCGCAAAAGAACTATAGTCAAAGATTCAGCTTGCGCAGAATCTCTTCGATTATGTGTTTGTAGTGCAATCGCTAGGTCAGCGCTGTGTCAAAGATAAATTATGTACTTTCTGGACACGTTTAAAAGGTTCTGCAATAAGAGCGTTTCGTTGGAAGGAGATTTTTAATCCTTTCCGTGGGTTTCGTGTAAGTGCTTCTTCTTACGGGTCCACACCAGGATTTCGGGTACATACAGTTTGATCTTGACATTAGGAGGAACTATAAGCCATGGCAAGTCCTGCACTGGTGGTATGACATCACACAGTACACATCACGATCAAGAGGTTGATCAGGAATACTAGGTTGCCTGAAAGTCCTTCACAATATCGAACACGAAAACATTGTTTTGCCAAATTCGGTTTATTTCTCAACATACTCTCTTCTCAACATAATTTTCATCCCATCCAGAATAGTACTGCTTCGAAGTCGCTTCAATAGCCATCAGTTTCAGCTGTGTAGACACATCATTTGGTACCATTGCTTACCGGTTTGCCATCTCTTCAGGTTGGAACAAATAGAGCAATTGAGGAGGAATGAGCAGGCGCATTGTCGTGATGATAGAGCATACTTTTTCTATTGCAATGCGGCCATTTTTCTGGACTTCCTTCGAACAATCAATAAGCGCTGCATAGTATCGCCTGTTATGGTTTTACCTTTTCAAGATTGCCGATGAATATTACAGCCTTGCGCATGCCAAAACGGAACCATAGCCTTCCGCCGATTGTTGCGTTTTCGAGCCTTTTGGAGCGACTTCGCCCGGTAAACCCACTGTTTGCCTGCGGTGACTCCGGTGTGTAGCAATGGATCAGAGTTTCATCCATGGTCATGAATCGGCGCACAAACATCAGTACCTGTTGTTACGAAAATCGGAGATTATAGTCCAACAGTAATATTGAAATTACAATACCAATTTCAACAAATAGCAAAAATAATTTTAAGGCTATACAAATGACTTGAATGAGTCGACTAAATCCACTTTAAAGCAGCGGTCAGGATGCTCTTGGAACAACTCAAAATAGGTATGGTGCTTTTTTCTCTCATCTAGTAGGTAATGCACTTTTCAATTCTACTTGAGAAATATGTTGGTGCACATCAAAGGACAACATCAAAATCTGAACATTTGTTTCATTCAGATAACTAAACCTTTTTTAGATCATCGTGGACTTGGGACAACACAGTAGATCATATTTCTCTGTTTTCCTCACACTTTTGAAGTGAGAGTCGTTAAATACATTGAGCAATTAAAAAAACGAGCCTTTTCGCACAAAGGCTCTTAGAATAATCGAAATTAAGCGATTAGTGTTTGAACTAGCTGATTATTTCTAAAAGGCTTTTATTTAGAACGTTTTAATCTTGCCAAAATGTGTAACGCATTCATAACAAATTGAGTTATAATGGCCTGGGGAGGCATAATCTGCGCAAAGTAACCCGACCAGAAGGGTATAAAACAAAAATAACAAAGTTATAACAAACTTTGTTGCGACTATATATGATATAAATTTATTAAACACGTTTCCATCACAGCTAGTGTATACACGCGTACCTACAACAAATTAAGATAAAATGTCCTGGAGGCACCCCGACCAAAGGGAACAACAAGATTATATTAAGTTTAGTTATTCAGTTAGGTTGTTTTTATAACATGGATTGTTAGAAGTTAGAACGCGGATGTTAAAATAACATAAATAGTAACAAAAATCCTTTAGAGGTAACAAAGTATAGCAAACTATGATATAGTATAACATAAACATAACAAATTTTGCTAACAGTTATGTTGCGATCTAGTGAAAATCATATTAGCTAGTATTTAATTTCATTTATTTCTTTAAGCAGATTGTGCCCTCTCCGTGCTTTCTAGTTAGTTCAAGCACGGCAGACAAAAAAAGTGTGCCCATCTGTACCAATAATTGTGCCAGAGTTGAGCTAAACATGCTCTTGGCATACTCCCTTGAACTATGCACAGCTCAAAAAAGTAGCGTGAATATCTCTTCCATGACCTTCATATAAATTAATCGTTCTATAAACTACAACATTACATTATAAATCACATAATGTTATGAGACCATTGTCTAATTTTTTTTATGCGAAATCTTTTCTTTGTGCGCATTAATACTATCATGGAAAAAAAAACTGCAGATTTTTTTCTGTGTATATTTTAAATCTTCATAACAGAAAGTTGCCATTTTAAGCAATAATAAAGCCCTCCTTGTCAAATATAAGCCGGTGAAACTAAAACGTTACATGATTGTGATCCAAAGGCTAAAACCAATCAATTGGTTTAGAATACAGACAAATTATTAAACATTTCTACTGCACAAAATAAAGATGAATTTAGAGGTAGCCTAATGTTCCCACACGTTCAACTGCAAGCTAAAGCAAACAATATATTCAAAATTATCTTCAATATAACATACAACAGACCTGGTTTTGGCAACATTTAACAAAAATTTACATGAAAAATCTCATGAATTTTTGCCAAATCTAACTCTATAAAACAGGAGCAATATGCGATTGGGGCGAACATGCAAAATGTAAACAAAAGCGGAATGATGATTATAATATTGCAAAAAAGAATTTCAAGTCGTAATTTTCAAATTAACCATCGAATTTAAATACAATCTAGCATACAGACCGAGCACAAGACTAGTTTCTGATTCGTATATAATACTGATGGAAATTCGTTCGTTATTCATTGATATTTGCACATTTTTAAAATTAACTTGTCAATGTTAGCATTTTTAAATTTCGCCTTCCGCTTTTTGCCCTTTTTATTATTTTTTTATCGCTTTGTCAAAAATCGATATGGCGTAAATCATAAAGTGAATTGTTTTATTATGAAATTACTCTACGCTTTTTTGAAAACAATATCTTATGAATAAAATTAACTTACAGTCGATGGTACAAAGTTCAAAACTTAATAGGTAATAGTTATACATTGCGTTGAAAAAAACATTTTGTTGCATTTGCATATTCGCGAATCGCGAGTGTCCGAGATATGTGCGCTAGATAACGCGAGAAGTACATGGTGCTTTAAAACTCTGAAATAATCTCATGAGTCCTGAAGAATTTAGTTACTTTTCAGAATAGTCTGATAGTCAATGTGGGATCAAGCATTTTACAATCAAGAGTTGAACATGTCAATTCAAAACCAATCGCCTGTTTAATACGAAAGCATCTTTATTTGTTCGAGGATGTCCCGGACAAGAAATATAGGAAAATCAACAGCATTACTTGATTCAATTCCCCCACATCGCCACAAGATGACTGAAAACATTATGCAAATTTCTGCATCAGCATTAAACCATCCTCATCCAACCAATTTTCTGCCACAAACCGGTCCCATCTCGGCCCGCTTCTTCGCCACCTTCCGGGAGCTTTAAGTGCTTTCAACATTTCATAAAGCTCACCTCCCGTCCACCGGTCAGATGCCGTAATCGTCGCCTCCGATCGAACGATCGATCACACGGCATTAGTCGGCATTAATGGCATCATAAGCGGAAGGAAACGGCTCAAGCTCAACGAAATCGAAAACTGGTAACCAACTCAAACCCGCCAGCCAGAAGCGTTGATGAACGAAAAAAGTGCAAATCCACCAACCCAACAAGCGTCTAAAGAGGAGAAAATAAATAAACAAAAAAAAACTAACGGCGAGAAAGTACCAACGCACCGAAGAAACGAAAACCAACTCCTGCATGCAATAGTGGCCCGGGTCGCACGGGTTAGCGGTAGCGCCCGCCAGCGAACGAGCGAACGAAACAAAAGCGGAAGATAATCCACGTTCAAACGGACCGGTACGCATGCCGTCGTTTCGGATCTTTTTTCGCTGTGTTCGCTGCTGTTCTCACCATTTTCGTTGACGACGTCGCATCTACCGCGAAACGATCAATGTTTGATGCGGGGAAGTCAAAGCCTACTACGGTTGCGGTTGCGATGGCGGTGTGGCCAGGTTCGGCGAGGGTGTCGCTCGGCTCGCGTGTTGTCAGCGCATGGCGTCAAACGTAAGGTGGAGTGAAGAGAGGAAGGGAAACATGTGGCAGAGAAGACGTGCCAGATGGCGTCTGAAGGTGGTTTTAAAACAGTTAATGGTTAATGGATTTGCGAGGTTGGAAGAGATATCGCGGTGGAGCGATTTTAGGTTTCGGTTCGTCAAAATCCGATCTGATTTAGAGGCAATGAAACGTAATGGAACTGGCTCGGCGTGACTGATAGGTGTTTGTTGCGAAAAAATATGTTCAACGGTATTCGGAGAAAGTTTTCGGTTGCGATGCGACGTTTGCTCGCGCATACCGTGAGTGTAGGCGAGGGCGGCGCGGTGGTGTGGTGCGTCGGCTGAAACAATTTGGACTGTGCCTGCTGGGATCGAGTGGTGGAAGGAGCGTGCGCGGGTGGCGAGCAATCCGAAATTTGTCAGCGTGAACGGTACTTTCTTGGTTGACGGTTTGTTATGAATTCGATGTCGGATTTTTTTTGTTTCACTCTATCTTCGCCAGGTCGTGACCTTAGACAGGAAGTGTCCAATATTTGAATTGTGGATGAAGCCGGGCTGGCGGAGTCTACATGGTTAGATTGGCTTTTAATTGATTCGAAGGAATCGTTCAAATGTATCATCTCGGAGTTGAGTTCCGTTTGTCTCAAAGACCCAATTTCACGCACATGAAAGTGGTTGATTTTGAGAGCATTCATAACGAGAAATGGAACGACGGATCCGAGAGCATGACATGTAAATTAGCTGTTCGGCCAAGCCGGTGCGGTCGGTGCCAGATGCGGCTGCCTGAAGTTGGAATAGATTATGTTCCTGGGACATTTCGGACGAAATGTAAATATTTTGGCGGATTGTGGACAATCGCGTTTGCGAAGCCGAAGGCCCACGAGCGCACTCGCATGATATATTTGCATTCCGCATGCCAGATTTGGCTTAGCTTGGCAGGTGGTGGAGTTTTACGCGTCCAGCTTCGTCCGCTGCGAAAGTCATGCGAAACACGCGTTTTTGGATGCGGTTGCTGTTTTACAAGTTGGCGAGTTAGCGTTACTTGCGAGATAAAGATCCTAGGGTTTGGGCTGTTTGGTTGGAATACTTGATAACTGTAATTTAGAAGAAAGATTGGTAATCTCCAGTAAAATCCAAGCTACCTTTGCTTATTTTCGACGGATACGCGTGTTTCGTCTACCGCAATGTGCAGACTTCTTCGGTCTCTCGAACTGACTAATGCGCTCGACTAATGGTCGAGTTGTTAATTTTGAGTACTGAAAGTCACACACATTGGAGATGCAATGCGCACTATCTGTCGAGGCCTAGGCGCGAGGGTAGTTGATTAAATGGAAGTTACAATTTTTCTTCTAGGGCCGAACACCAGACAATAACGCCGCCTACTGTGGTGCTGGCATGGGGCGCAAGGTTTCACGGGAGTCAAAAGGCCGGTCACTTCTTTTGAATCCATCCCTACGCTGAGAAAAATTCAATGGTTGTACGCGGAATGATGCATGTCATGGATCAGATGACTACTGCATATACTGGATTGCGATAACCGTGAAAATGGATGGAATTCCCCGCGCGTCATGGCATTCTATGACTATGGTCGTAGGTAGGAAGGACTGCCAGGCCGACTCAGTAAGGCGTCTTAGCGTATGCGAGTAAATCGATCCTTAATCTGTATTTTGGAGTGCTGACAGCTTTATATAGGCATTATGTCGGCGTACTTGAATCCTATCTGTTGTAATGAGGCGGATTTCGAATGCTGTTCAAATGCTTGAAGCATTATCATGGCATTCCAGTCAAGCGTCCGTATATTGGGCCAGGACAGCATTTGTCTTGCATTGAAGACGTGGCTGCTGTGAAAGGCTGCCGATAAAGGCGCAACTGGAGCCTTCGTATCGATTGCCTGGAGTATTCCGGCCTTATGGGTAGATGTTGAATTGACTGTTACTGAAGGTTTGCCATGACCGCGATCATGGTCGGTTCGAAGTCACTTTAGTGTTGGTATTGCTTTGCCAGGCGCACAGAACGGCTGAACGTTTGAGTAGTCCGATTTGCTAAATTTTGGTGAAATTTGAAGTTATCTGTAAAAAGAGCTATGTAAAAAATAAGTTAAAATATTGCTGAAATCCGTTAAATCGGATTGCCAGGCAGTTCTGGATTGATGGCTGAGATGCCAGTCGAAAATTGCCGAATACTATAGCATTTACTAGGTGTGTATAAATACATTGACTGTGGTCTTCAAAAAGTTGAAGAAATGCCTTGTTTCAAAAGCCCTTCAACAACGAATTCAGTCGTAAACGTGACAATTATTAGGAAAACTATGCTTTAAAGATACCAAAAACATAATCAATTCAACAGACGTTTAAAGAACACTCGCTAAATTGCAAAATAAATCTGCTTTGCAATGGTAATTGCTTACAATCTTTCATACAACAGACCTGACTTGGGTGATAGGTCACTTTGATTGACATGAAATATAGTTATTAATTTATGGTAAATCTATCATTCCTAATATTTGCGATTAGATGGCACAGGAATAACATCTTTTCAAACTGCGAAATATAACTACATTTTTTAAATCTTGTAGCAAATTTGGGATCTCAAGTAGCATAAAACTCACATAATTGGTTGCAGTAACTTGATTGTGATTTATGTAAGTAATGTCAACTGATTTGCAACAAGTTTTCTACAAAAGGACTGTATGAGACTGATTTGAATAATCACGACGAATCTTCTTGCTGCCCAGAATTCCATTCTGGTGTTTGGAGACTACTGCACTAGATGGGAACGTCCATTATATTACGTCACGCGAAATTTACTTTCTATAACCTCCTCTCCCCCTGTCGCGTTTTTGTATGGACCTTAAATTTTTTGGTATGGATCGTCACGTTTTCCTAACTCTCCCCTTACTGCGTGACATAATTATACGAACTTCCGATCTCGCGGTTGCTTGATTAGTTCATATTTGTAACTAGAAATCAGAATAAAAATAGTATTTTCCATTCAATTCAACTTCTTGCTTATCTTGGACAGATACACGTCTTCGTCTACAATGCATGGACTCTTCAGTGTCTCGTATTAATAACTCGACCAAAAGGAAAGTCGATGAAGGAAATCTATCAACAATCATAGGCTTTTTAGGCAATCAAGATTGCCTGTCAGAGTAAATTTCTTGATACAGCTTTGGATACGACTTCAGGTGATCAATGATCTGCGATCTGACTTCTGGTCTGATGGATCTGTTGATTTCGAATATCTTCGTATCAGATGTTGAGTCGACAGTTATTTCTATTAGTGGTATTTATTCACTTCTCGTGTAACAGTTGAAAAGAGCCTATCTTTGTTGATCGAATATCTTCATCTTCTTTCTGTTTGGTTTACAACGGTTAAACAAATGAATTTTTCGTTCTGCTGGCAACCTAATGTCAAGTGAAGACCCTGTTTACTTATACCGTGGAGTCACCATACTTTGCGCGGTTCATAACTTTGCGCACTCAATCATTTTCGGATAAATGCCATTTTAATTTGAAAAATTTTACTACTGCAAACAATGCCTCACATTACCTAGGGAAATGAATTAAGCAAAACTATTTCAAAAAACTCGTTAAACTCGAGATACGACCTAATATACATGTAAAATTGCGCATTACGAACCGCGCAAAGTATAGTGCGTACACGGTACATAGAGCTCAAAATTCCGTCGAAAATGCTTTTGCAGCTGCAATATTCACAGAAGATAAATTTCACAAGCTACACAAAATAGTCATAATTGAATCCTAGAGAATGTGAGCTGTTTAGTTGAATACCTGTTACTAGAAAATGAGAAGAAAGATTAGTAATTTCCATTTAGTTCCAACTATTTCTATTTCTGATCTTGACAGGTACGCGTATTTCGTCAACAATTTGCAGACTTCTTCAGTGTCTTCTACCAACAGTATTTGTACACGACACTGAATAATCCTTCACATTGTAGACGAAATACGCGTATCTGGATTAAATGGAATTAAATGGAAATTACTAATCTTTCTCTTCATTTTCTAGTCAGTCATAATTGATTTCAGCAACTTGGTTGTACCTAAATTGTATCACACAACCGATACATACGCTGATTCGAAACAATTGTGCTGCTAGGGTTGATGAAAATAATCGATCAACGAAACTAGGCCCTTTTCAAATGTTTGTCGATATTTGACTGTAGTCTGCATGAAATTATACCTTACAGTTTTATAAAACTTCACTTCCTTAGTTGAAATTAAACCAAACTGTTCTAAAGTTGTTTGGTGGAACCGAGGTTGCAGCAGGGTACAACCGTAAAACATTCTTGTAACTATTCGAATATTCAGCACCGAAAGCAGTTTGGACCAGTCGACTACCCCACTGTCAGTATGTGAATGTTATAACGTGACAGTTATCTAGAGCGTTTCATTCGTTGAGAGGCGCCGATGTCAAGCTGACTAGCAGCGCATGTTGCTTAGAATCTGAGCGCCGGATGTGGCTTAGTGTAAATTACTTCTATCAACTAACGGTTCAATCCCAAGCAGTGCTCAGATTGGATCTCGCAAGTTTACGTTGCACGTTAGTGAAATGCACATCACATCACAATGTGTGAACGCTTACTTACAATACGTTTTTCATGGTTTGGGAGCGATATGCCTTACTTACCTTACAAATCAGGTCAAGGTCGAGCTGGCCTCTGCTGTATACAAAAGTTGTCTCCATTCTATTGGGTCCTAGGCTGCAGCTTGCCTTCAACTTGATCGGTTCCCCTTGCTCGTTGCACGCCTCTTCTTCTTGTGCCCCTCGGATCGTTATCGAGAATCATTTTAACTGGACTGTCGTCCCACAAGTAACATCCGTGTTTGGTGGCCGGAAAGGTCTACCGGTCTAATTAATATCTTGAAGATGATCAACTTTGCAGGTCGGCGAACTTTGTTCGATCTTAGCGTCCTTCGGAGTCCAAAGTAGGCACGATTGCCAGCCATATTGCCCCTTTATATCTCTCTGCTGGTGACATTATCGGTGGTCAGCCATAAGTCCAGATCCACTAATCCGTCTACCGCTTCGATTTGATCACCGTCGATCTAAACTCGTGGTGGGAGACTAAGATAGTTTTTTCGTGAGCCTTTTGGAATGATACGCCATCAAGATAAAAATTACGTAGAAAATATTTGTTGCAATGGTTCCTGATTGCTCCTTAGCAGTACACCACATTGAGGGATGATAGAAGCAGATCTATCTGAGCCAATTATCACGAATAATTAGCGATCTGTTCCGAACCTGCTCAGAGTTACCTTTCCACTCTTCTTCGGCTTCTGCTCGACAACTGCCCAATATTCTCCATCAGGAAAAACCAAGGGCAGTTGAATGTCTTTTTAGAACAAATCCGGCCCGTTGTCTCGATACCACTGCAGTACTTCTACGCTGTAGTGACAGCTTACCAAATCAGGCCAAAACTGTACAGGTTCTTTTTGAGCTTTATTATGCGGAAGTAAATGGTTTATTCAGGCACTTCTGCTAGTACATTTTGGAATCGCAAGTTCTTGTTTGCCCTAAAAACCTGGGATTTTGTCCGCAGTTGCAAATACCTTACCGGATCACGAGTTTTGTTGTAAGGCATTGGAACTATTGGCATTGGAAAAAACGGACTGGAACTTGCAAGAAACATCACCTCGACCAGTGGCTTTATAGAACTTTCGACAGTAGGGAAATTAATGGTCCCGGATGACTGCTTTGAGGAATACCTAAAAGAGACATAAATTCATTGGATTGGATATCTTCGACGGTCACAATTAGCTTGCGGTCGACGAGTTAGGAGTTGAAATCAGTTTGATACTCTGCCGCTTACACCAAGTCTCCACTGACTTGGTTATCGTTACAGTATGATTCATTTTGTCCTGTGTGATCTTCCTGAGAAAATATGCTGATCGTCATTTAAGTACTGTTTTCAGTATGATAAAAGTGGATCAATAACGAAAAGTTTCAACAGCTTCGAAATAGCACACAAAGAAGAACTTCGTTGATATTTGTATTGTATTGTATTGTATTCAAGAGGGATTTTAACCTTCTTTTTGTATTCTTCCGGACACCTTGCTTATGAAGTTGAAACATTTTGGCAGTTTTCTAATCGGACGGAGCTTTCTGCATTGATTGGACAGTCCAAATACGTGCCGAAATGGAGTAAGCAGATCTTCAATATGTGGTATTACAAAAATGGACTGAATCCCGTCTTTAACGGGGTTCTTTGATGGTAATGAGCCTATAGATACCTTTACATTGTTGATGTTGAGTGTACCCAGAGTGTTGCGGTTATTAATGGAACATTGGAAGCGGCCTGGTTAACTTGGTTGTCGGGAATAACTCCAAAAAATAGTGTTCGAAGAGTTCGCAATTCACAGGCAAAAAGTTGATATCTTGAGGTTTAGAAGCAATACATTAAGTGTCATGGTAGCAAGGAGGCTGAACACTTTACGCTAATCATTGACGTACTGCCAAAACGATTTTTGTCTGATTTTTAGATTTCGCTGAGTGTTAAGTAGGTATCGTCGCATCGCATCGTAAAAGTGTGGTATTTCTGATAAACCCGAAGTTCTTTTAATCCGAAGATCTTGAGTTTGTTAAGCCCAGAAGCCATCCAAGGCTTACTGTTATTTGCATTTGATCCAAAACAAAGGCAGTAAGGAAAGGGTAGGAATTTGCGGACGTGATACTCGAGATTCACGAAAAATCACTGGGATGTTGGATAAAACGGTTGGTTTGGCAACATGGTTCGTAGACATACTGAATTCACGCGACGTCTAGTAAACTATCTATACATAATACCGCTTTTCGATTTCGACTGTTTTATTCTAATAGTACATACAGTCGCTTTGAACTGATTTTAACCAAGAAAAAGGATGCTGTTCAGGTCACTCGCATAGTGTGGTTTTTCATTGGGAAAACGAGGTAGTTTTTAACAATGGTTCAGAGCCACTTTAGACCGATTTAAAACTCTTGGCTGGTTTTGGATCTTAAGCATTTTCTCGAATCAAAAAATCAAAACGTGTTAGTTGGCTTTCAGGAAACCATCTTCTCAGCTGGTTTGTCAAATTCGAGTTAGTAATTGTCATTTTTTGTTCCCAATTGCAATACTTAGCAATACCTGGTCAGTTGATTAACCAATGTATCAAGTTTTAATAAGTTTAGAAACGATTTGTTAGAATGTGAGTTTTCTACAAAATAATAGAAGAATCATTGGAGATACTGTAAAGTGTTCTATCAATGTTCATCAATACTTTCGAACGATCAAATGTTCAAACGATACCGTTTCAGTGAATAATTATTTTTTAAATCTTCAATTTCATCATCAATTTAATATTATTTTGTATTATACTGACACTCTAGCAAGTAGTTTTTGATTAGTGAAAAAATATGTATTTTGTGCGTGTAGGCCTTCGAAAAATATTTCAAGTGGTCCATTTGAACTCTACAATGAACAAACAAAAGGCAAGGTTTTTAGAAATCCAAAGAACCATATACTCATGCTTTTTTGGTGAATCCAACTTATTGCTTATTGCATATGAGCCTATTTGCTGCCCTCAAGTTATGATGGAAAACTTTCCAAGCCACGAATCACGATACTCCTTCTGCCGTTGCTTCCTCAGGAATCTTAAGATTGAGTCTAAAGTTTACACAATCGTGTAAAATATTATTAAGGTCTTAATGATCAGAAAATTCAAAAGCTGCATGTATTAAAATTGATGATATTCGAGGTCTACTTTTGAAGTTTCAGTTAAGAGAATGTTGTGAATTTCTTACAATGTTGTCGAAATTTAAGAACTGCAACACATGGTTATCAGAGAATTGGTATACCTGAAACCTATATCGAAGTTCTTGCCACAAGCGTGCACTAGTATTGATATCATTTTCAAGTCCACGTCTAGAGTAGAAACTAAGATTTGCATCCTCAAAATGAGCTGACGGTTGCCGTTGTGAATTATGTCTCGTGTCACCTTAAGAAGCGTAACAGATTAACATATCATAAACCAGACTGCACACTATCGTAAGTGGTAAAAACTCTGAACTGGTGTTACTGACCTGGCTCTGTCCTTGCAACTGGTGGGGATAAGGAAGAAATGTTAGTCCGACACTTACTAAAGAGAGATGAAAGAAGTGTAACAAATTATTACAAATTTATTTTTATTTTGTTACTAGCACTAGGTGGTGTTGAATGAAAACTAGGGGTAGAGTTAGGTTTAAGAAAATGTTAGTGAAATTCCCAACCAAAAATGTCGAAAAAGAGTGTTGGTAGGTTAAAATATTTTTGAATATGTCCCCTCCTTATAAACCACTGTTTAAACAAAACAACGTTGCTCATAAACACAATAAAAATATACTAATTTTACACAAGACTTAAATCGCAATTGATTTACGTACAAAAACAGAGACTTCATGGAAAATAAGGTGGTCCGAAACAGAAACAGGTGCAACTCGACAAAAATTGTGTTTAATGGAGTTGATTTTTTCATAGCTTTTTAAAAGCCGCTCAAATGTGTCTATATTAGGGCACCAAGATTTACAAGGCAGTGTGAAGCTACAGGCGTTCGTTTGCACCAAAATTCTGAAGAGCTCTTAATTTTAAAAATTGAGTGAGTGGTTTAACAAGGTATATGCATGAAAATTCGTCAGATCAGTTTATACGAGTCTACAATTCCGACTCAAAGTCGCTATCTTGTTTGTTCAAGGTGCCTCTCGATTACCTTTGATTTGTAGACTGCAACACGTTTATAAAATATCACTAATAACTACGAGCAAACTCCTTTAAATTCCACAACAGAAAGCTTATTCTTTGACAGATACGCTTATTTAGACTACGACGTACAGGCTTCTTTAATTTCGAGAGCTCAAAGCATTAGCTTTCTCTAGTGGAGTGTGAATTTGCTTGCATTTTCTAGCAATGATTTGTAAAAGTGTTTCTATTTATTATTTTTTTATGTTGTAAAAAGTGATCAAACGAAATGTTAGATAAAGTTTTTCAATTCTAATTTCTAGCTCGACAAGAATCCCTCGGATAGCACAATGCTAGTGCAATCAGCTCTCCATAACTCGATCTAATGTCGATCTAAATAATTGGGAACACAAGCGTGCTGAAAAAAATGTGTGTGCTCCGGGTTAAGGGTTAAGTTTTGGGTTTATTAAAAACTAATTTCACTTTCTGTCCATCCTACTTCTGCTATATTAAAACTTACCACCATCAACCATTCTCCTCAACAAACCGTCTCACAAAAACACCCCGCTTCACTAAACCGTTCTTTCAGCTTTGAAAACCATTGTCCAAGCCGATCGCTTCCTCCTCCCTGTGCTGTCAATCCGTTGCATAACCAATCTCGACACCGTCTCGTCAGCATCATTATCGTCATCGTCATCGGCGACACACAGTCCATCCAATGTTGCTGGCAGCTACCGGACCGTCGGTAGTCACTAGCATGACAACTCTCGCTTTCTTCCTTCCCGCCCGTCCCGATGAAAGTAGTTCGCCTTCCAAGCCCAACCTGCCCGTCGCATCATCATTCACCAGGAGGATCTTCGGAAAGTAGGGCGCGTCTGCTTAGGAACCCACATATGTACATATGCGAAATGCTGCGTCGTGCCGCGCATTTCGATGTTGATAGCCGATATCTCCGCCTAATGTGTGTTTGTGTGAGTAAGCAAGTAAGTGAAACTCCGGAGGCGCTAATTGGATCGCACGGCGAAAGGAGGACACACTGGCCGCTTTTGCTTTCATTTATGAACCAACCGATTACTCGATCATAACACATGCAAACGCGATCGTGATCACGTAACCACATCGGGGCCGGACACCGGAATCGGATGGGCAAAATTTTATGGTGATCCACTTTCCGATCGATGGGGACGACCTCCCCTGAGGTGGTGATGACATTTCCAAACCAATCGTGTTCTGCCAATTGCTGGCAGATCTGTCCTTTTGGATCGCCACGCTCACGCTCCATTGTGTGCCGATCGAACCGGAATTGTTTTTCCGACCGCAAAGCACAAATCATTTCCTTCTTCGCTGGGTCGGAGCCAATAATGGAGGGTTCGTCGCTTGAGGTTGATCGCCAAAGTAGGAAGAACTCCACTCAATGGAAAACCGCAATTACTGCGAGTGAACCACTGAACTATATCTACCGATCGAGGGGTGGGGTGGGGTGAGGGTGGGGTAGTTTGCTATTATTTATGCACGCGAGGAAATGCTAAATTGGAATGGGCGGGTGGAAGAAGGAAAGTGCTTGGCGGCACGAAATGAAGCAATTTCAAACAATGGGATATTGGATTTCGGCGAGTGAGCGGTGAAAAAGGATGGATTCGCGGGGCACACGATGAGGCAGTGCGTTGCAACCAATTGCACATGCGATCATGTGTGAGTTAATTTGTTGCATCATCGTATGTGCGTGAGTGGGAACGTCGTTTTTTGTTATGGTTAATATGACGTAACTAAGATTCTCCTGTTAAGATTCTGGTACGTTTAATTGGTTTGGATTTCAAATTTTACGGTAGATTTCAATGCTACACTAATCGGTCGTCAATTTTGCCAATGAATTAATGTACATAAAAAACAATACTCCACCCATCTTCAGCGATTAATGGTTGCAATAATATTTTAATCTCAAAATAGTAAGAGCAAAAAATTTAAAAGAATGGATAATACCATCAATTCAATGTATCGGAACAAATTCGTTCACTTGCCCAGACCATCACCTTTTCTCCGCCATGCTTGACAGGCTTATCAGGCAGTATCAGGAATCCATGCAGTTTCCGATTGGTGGGAGAAAAAGGTACATTCCGTCGCTTCCAATGATGATGAACTTCGACTCATCACTACCGATCGCTATTTTGCTGCCACATTCTAGGATATGTGAGATCGAGCAAAAAGGAGCAGTTTCTTTTAGTTTTTTTTTTTCGATATCAGAGTTTTCTCCGTTTAATTGTTCAGTCCGACACAGGCAGCTGTAATTCCTTTTGGATACTAAAGGACGAGTTGAAGAGATATTTCATGGCGCTTATTGCAATTATTTCGTCTGCTCTTGACATCATGGAACATGGTCTTTCTCCTCGGTTATTCGCAGTTAATTTTTGGGTTGAGTGAATCTTGGATCATAGTCTTGATATAGTTGATTTTTTAATCTGTATTTGAGACAAAAGATTCGTTGTGACATTCCGAATATTTTTATTTTTATTTTATTTTTCGTTATAAGTTATTCAAACGTTTATTTAAAATCCATTCCAAGGCTGTCTTGAGCTATTTTAGCACTTGATGTCACAAATTTAAAGTTCACTCAGTATATTTTCATTTCTAAAAATATTAAACGCAATTCTTACCTTGTTGTCACTGAAATTAACTATTAAATTAAACTTTTCTGCGAAGTTATTAACACTAAGAAGAGCAAACCAAATGCATATGTTTAGGCCAAATTGTAAATTGACTATTGTCAACAAATCTCTAGCGGCGTGCTTTCAGTGTGTACTAGATTACTCCAGAAATCTTGTGGAATTATGCTAGACTTCTGAGCCATCAATTGCAGTGTGTTTCGTCATTTCACTAATGAAATGTGAAAGTTTAGTTAAACTGAAAAACATAGTGAATTTTAACAGACGCATAAAATTTCCGCTCGTTCACTTGTAGCTCAAAGCAAGCATAAACGACAAAATCGCTTGCAATCGTTCATGCTACAGACTTTATTCAGGCATTATCGGACTTCAATTTGGAAGAAAAACACACTTATAAATTATGAATTTTACACGAGACGTAATTCATGTTTGTAGAATGTTTTGTAAAAAGTCGGGAAACGCACAGAAAGATTTCGTGTAAAATAATGTCTCCTGAAACTGGCACATACGCTATTCGACGAAAGATGTGTTTGATTTCACTTAATCTTTTAGCTCTTTCGACTCATTCCTATGTGCTAAAGAAATTTACATGAAATTTTGGTAGTGTTTATCCTATGAATGTATGCTTAACCTAGCTTTCCATTTATATGCATTAGATCACGCAGAAAATTGCACGTTTCTTTCAAACTGTGTACACTTCTAAGTAACGTAAGATAAAAGTCAAACATGGTATGTGTAACACTGTATGCCCACAATTATTTCATGTTGGTCATTCTTCGAAGGGTCAGTCAGAACGTACCAGAACGTAAGCTCCAAGTATAATACAACTTTGAAGTCTCTGAGAACCTTCACGCTGATTGATAAGCTTTCCCAATACCAAACCGTGTCCGGAAATTTTGTGTGTACCTTTGTCGCGTCAATGGTGTTAACGTAAGAGTTTCTTTCAATGTATTATTTAGCTGTCAGTGGATTTTTTCACCTTAGCAACCAACGTGCATATTGTAAACTTTTAAAGATGAAGTTTTTAAGATGGTGTCTAGACAAAAGGAGCTGCAAAATCTTGATTTGGACAAATGGTTATAAAATCCCAATTGCTCGCAAAAAATAATCGCAAAATCGATATCGAATGTCATCAGCATGATTCTACAAGCTATATTTTCGGACCCGCTGTAGATGGGAGGCAAAGTTTGCATGTTGAATTGCCTTTATGATAGAACTATTTGAAGATCAGAACAACTCCTTCAGTAACTTTTCGTCATAAAATTATTCCTCAGATTACAAATATTTCTCCGATTGCACTGAAACACACAAAGAAGTCCTACGGCATTGAATTTGAACCAAATGTAAATCTACTAGTTTTTTTACAACTAACTTATGCTGGTAAAACGTCCTATTGTAACCGCACTTCCGTCACGACATTTCTCCATAAAAGTTGGTTGAGGGCTGCTTATCTCCAGCTCCTTGAATGTCCCACACTTCCATAGCTTTTCTTCTCTTGGTTTAACCACCTAGTGGATACTGTGCTCCTGGCAGCCAATTTTCTAACCTCTAATCACGTATACTTTTCGATCAATGTATTTCACTGAATATATTTGAATTAAAAATTTGTTACTAAGCTTCGATTTGAAAAACAGTTGGCCAATTCGTTAAACCATACTTTTTTCTTAAATAAACTACATGCAAAACAGAACTTTTTTTTCCACTCGTAGTTCAAACGGCCGAGGATAGCCGAATAAAAAAAGAATTGCCAATAATAGTTACAGAGACTTTAGAGGTTTGTCACTTTATGCTCCAGACAGACATACAACGTACAGCTTTGTGTTCCTTTAGTCTGGTTTCTAGTACTAGATTTATATATTTGACAGTTCGTACAACGTTGTACATTGTATTTCTGTCCCAGGCATTATACAAACACTTATAAGCAACTAGAAAATGAGAACTTTAATATGCTCACACTCACCAGAATTCACGAATAAGCTATTATGGAAAATTCTGTTGATTGAAATGATGGAGGGTCAGAAAGCAAATGAATGACAATAAACCAGAACGTCAGATGTATAATACTCAACAAGAAGTGGACTCCACCAATCTTGCCTACAATTTATAAATCAACGTTGATGGCGCCGGTATTTTTGCCTTTCACCACAATGGGTCTGGTATCAATGCTAGTAGGCGCCGTTGGGATTTTCTGAAACGAAAACTCTCTGATCGCATCGTCCTTTGGAAGAGACGTAAAGTAAGAGTGTAGCATTGCAGCCTTCAATGGCCAGAATCTGTATTACAATAGCAATGACTCTCCGGCTACGCTTTGTCCTCCGTGCCATAAGAGGGGGGCCATATTGACCAAGAGAAGGCAAGTCGGTCAAAGCAACGAATTCATCACCTTATCAGCTTATCGCAAGTAACATTTCCAAAATCATGCAGCTTTATTAAGTTTTCTTTAAGTTTTATGAAAGCCACAAGAAATAAATCTGGTTTTATTATGGCACCAAAAGGTGACAGTACGTTTCATATTTTAGTCAGATCTATGAGAAACCACGAATTTAAAGCCTTATTTTCTCAAATTTATCTTACTCCTATCAAAGGTTATATATCGACTTTATGAACTCTTAATATGCTGTTTTGAAATGCTTGTTTAGGACTCATTCATATTATTGTATTGTGGTTAGTTGAAAAAGCATTTTTGAACCAGCTTTGCTCCAATAAATGCACTAAACAGAAAATTGGCATTAAGGGAAGTCGCCAAATGACCCAACAGTTGTATAGTAGCCATCGGAAAATACATTGGCTTTTTATTGAAACTGTGATTTTTTTCCAATCGCCATATTGAAATTTAAGAAATAATAAAAATGTGGAAAAATAAATGCACCAAATTTCTAATGTAATGCAAATGAACTCTAGATTGGAGACCAATGTTGGCATGGATTTATATAGCTTTATTAAATTACAGAAATTTTCAGGAAATTCATGATTTATTTATCGAATATATTTGTTTTAATTTAATTTTTGTTTATCTTAACTCGCAAAAAATCCGAGACGCATTAATTTTCGGCTCTTATCGTGCCATTATTCACCATAAAACTTAATGCGCATATGATTGAAAGCATGACACGCTGCCCAAAAAATGGTTTGGATATCTTGCTATCAAACAAAATTCCCCGCAACAATAGAACTTTTTTCACGGATAATATTTACTGCTAAATAAACCGGAAGAGCAGAGAATCGAACAAAGCAGAACAAAAAAAAACCAACCACGATATCACAGTGAAGTTTGACAACAGTGGCCATTTGGCCGTATGCTGGTTTTCATGGCAGCCAGTAGCTTTTATGAAGGTTCTCAAGTGGTCCTAACATCTTTCTCTATAGTCTTATATAGGTTTTATTAACTTGTTTTCACAACCGTCTATAAAGTGGGCCAATTTTCATAAATTTTAGCTTTAGAGAAGCATAGAGGAGGTGATGGTAGACAAAACAGTTTTGAATATAGTGTTTTCAACAAAACCGGAAGGAGTGCTATACAGCTGGAATAAAACTAAAAATCGAACTTGGGATATCAAACTCTGAAATCATTTCGCTTAGTCCAGTAGCTTCATCGAGTAGCGAGTCTGAAAATGAAAAGGTCCTGCGAATGCAGTAGGAACGAAACTTCATAAAAGGGTATGGGCTCGGTTATTAAATCAAACATGTTTGCTAAATTTAAGCGTTAAATTTCGAATGAAACTTAATTAAATGCAAAGTCACAGATTATTTGGAACCATTTGGTACCCGTTTCTGAGGACCCTAGATCATATTCTACAATTCTGAATCTTTGGCCAAAGGATGTTATGTCTAAACACACAATCAAACAGTATCGGAGACAGAAACTTAGTTCAAATGTTGACAAATTCTTCGTGCTTTATTCCTGGAAAAATAACTTTTCGTTGGTTGATGTCAAAGTCAAAACGTAGCCATCGTTGGTTTAAGATGTGCAAATAAACTCCGAAATACAGCTGGCAAGGGCGTCATGAGCAGGGCCCTACATCGTCAAAGAATATAAATGAAAACTATTCGCTTTTGTATTAATTTCACTCCACTTCAGTAAGCTTTCGTTTAGTGAATAGATCTTACTTTCACCGATTCACTCTCAATTCACTTCCTATGAAACGTGGGTAAGCTTAAATTCATTTGCAATCCAGCTACCGTCAAAAGCGTTTCAACTGAATTTCAGGCTTGCTTCAAACGACGTGGTGAAAGACCGTGAATCAACTTCGTTGAAATTGATTTGCTTTCATCCCCCCACCCGAGTAGTGGTTGGCACAACACAATGAAACATGCGTGCCAGTGTTGCTAGATCTGTTGTAATTTGACGATGCACGCATTGTTGTAACTTTGCTCGACAAACAGCTCCCCGAGCTGGCAAGCCCATGAATCGCGTGAAAGCGACTTAAATATCAGTAATTTCATTTGTAAATTTTATAAAATGGCTGTTTATTGTTTTCGGTGCTAAAATTATTTTATCTGATGGCACTGTTTCTAGTCTTAGAAATAATGAATACCCCTGAAATGAACATAAATCCGCACGTATTACATGCATGAATTTTAATTGTCTTGCTTCACAGGAATTTGACAACGAAGGCTAAAATAAACACCAATGAATGAAAAGCTTAGTCAAAAATGTTTGTTTGAAGATTGTTTTGCTGAAGCTGACTAAGAAGTGGCTGTCAAAAGAAGATAATGTGTTTAAATTGAAAGGGATAAATGTTATTCGTCACACGACGATTTTCAATTGAAAGTGAAATTGCATGACCCTGGTCATGAGCAAATCCTTCGTAGAAATTGAAATTCAGACTTGCTTCAAACGAAATTGATTTGATTTCATCTCCCACCCGAGCATTGCTCAACACAACGAAACATGCATGCCAGTGTTGCTAGAAGTATTGTAATTTGACGATGCGAGCAATGTTGTAACTTTGGTCGACAAACAGATGCATGCTATCGACAAGTTAATAAAACAAATCAAGGGGTTTTTTTCATTGGGGCGAATCTAACATTGAGAGACTCTCTTTGACTACTTTCTCTTTCATTCATATTACAATCACCTTTACGTTATTCATTCTACTATTTGTAGAGTATGTTAGCCAGCACTGTTGTGTTTCGATCTGTACTAAAGAAATCCTCGATATTGTTATAATGGCGCTGAAATGAATGAAAGAGAGTGAGCCCGGAGAGAATCTCTCACTGTTAGATTCGCCCTAATGAAAAAACCCCGAGAAATGAAAAATTGTTTGACAATTCACTTACCTGTCCGAGCGGAGACGGAAATGGACGGAACTGACTGATGCTACTGACTGACGGATAACGGGTACTTATTCATTCATACCCTTGCTCATCAATTTTCGGTACTTTAGAAGGTACTTATCGGTACTTTAGAAGACACGAAATTTCCTTCAAACTGTCAGGCATGAACTTTTGGATACACGTAGGGCAGGAACTTCCAACGGTACCGAAAACGAGCAGTGAGTTGATAAATAAAAATGAATAATTGTTTGTCATAAAAAATGAAACCCTTTCGATAAATTTTCACCTTCTTACCTCCGCACGCGAGCGACGCTTCAAAACAATTGAACACGTTTTGACAGGTACCAACGCGTAACGCTTGCTGTGGTCATGATTTCTGGCTCATGAAAGTTGTTGCGCTGAATCATGATATTGGTCATTTCGGTCGAGCATTCATGATTCATTTTGATGATTTCATGATTCATAAGCTAACACAGCTTCTGGTTCCATGATTTGCAAATCATGAAAACGGGATCAGATTTGTTTCCGTGTAGTTTCCGTGGGAAGGTCGGTATTGCGTTCGAAAGAAATTTCTTTCCTATCCCAAACTCATGTTAAATTCCGTTTTTTGAAACGGAAAAGTGAAGCATCGAAAAGAAATTCCTGCAGCAGTATCCACCTGAAAATAACGAAAAATAACATTGGAATTTGTAAGGTTTCCACGCAAATTAATGGGAGCTGTCACTTTTACTTTCGGAAAAATATTCCGCTCGATTATTCCGTAAGTGAAGGTGACATTTAATTCCATGCAGATCATTTGTCGAAATTCCGATCATCCGTCGGAATTCCAGATCAATTGAACAAAATTCCGTAACCCACTGGTCTTAAGCTGTCAAAATGTTTTCCTTCTATCGACGAAATGTGCAAAGTTTCATCAATATCGAAAATAGTCGTGCCTTGTTTTGGCTGTTTCTGTCCGATTTTTTTTTGAAAATCTTGATCAGGTTTTTCAAGAAACAGCGATAAAATCATTTTAAATAGGTAACGTAAACATGATTTTGAATTATAACAACTCGTCATTAGGCTTAGTGACGTTTAATGCACACAAACTACAGCTTCAGTGTAAATAAGAAGGCAAATCATTTAGAGGAAAACAAACCGACATGGAGTTTTCATAAGAACCAATGTCGAAAACAATGACCTCTTCCGCATATTTCTCGAAAATGCTAATTTAATCATAGTGAATTACAACGATGATTGTACAGAAGAGGAGTTCTCCTTGACAATAGAAGTGGTAGTTTACTTGAGCGAGTTTGCATTTTCAAGAAATTTGCGGAAGAAGCTATTGTTTACTTTTGTGACATTGGCCCTTATTAAAACTCCAAATCGAAACCATCACTCCTCTGCATGTGCCAGAAGGGGAAAGATGGTTAAACACCAAAAAGCATAATTGGATCAAATTCCTTTGAATCATACGTTTATTCCACGAAAGGTTTCAAATTCATTTTTCATTTACATTATGCTAGTCTCTCATCACATCTAGTGAGAAAGTCCGGAACACAATCCGCCGATCTTCCTTCCCATCGAATCACGAATTGCCAATAATCCCCCCCATGTCGCACGATTAAATGTCACCCACTTCACACCCTACGATCAATGGTTCTTTGTTTACACAACGGCACCTCACGAATCACCCTAACCACTCCAATCCTCCAACACTAGAAACCCAGTTTCCCCAGGAACCGAATGCTTCCGCATCATCACACCTGGCCCACCAGCGAACGTGTGTGTGCCGTGCCACCGACATGAATGCAAACTCCCCCAGCACTAAGCCGAGCTTAGGGCCGAGCATCAGGAAGAAAAATGTACGAAATTCGACACCGACATTTTCCGCGTGTTGTTTATGTTTACTTTTTGCTTTCTGTATGCACTGATGGAACAACACCAACCGCATTGGGCCGCAGAAGCCTTCGGAATTGATTCCGCACCGCCGCTTGCTGCGATTGTCAGTGAAGAGGTAGGCGGCAAATTGAAAACAAACCACGCTCGCGCGCATGCCGATGGGGCAAACTTCACACTCAATCAACACTCCGCGCCGCGAGGCAGTGGGAAAAATGCGTCATGACAACAATGCACCGCATCGCGCGCAATGCAGCCGCCACCCACACCGACCCGTTTGCGCTGATGTATAAGTGTTGTTTACTTTACAACTTCCCGCTGAATTTTTTTTAAGTTTTTGCTCTTCCGATCTAGTCGGAACAAAAGAAAAACGACCGTCACCGGTTGGGGCGCCATCTTGGAAAAACCACGGCGTTGGTTTTGCATACAAACGGATTAATCCAATTTCTCGTTGAGCCGGAAGGAACCAGTTCGGTTCCAGCCAAGGCACCCCGTGGCGCAGCTTCCTTATCAGGTTTTGAGCGCCTTTCTGCTTCGCTGCTATTAGGTAACAGCTGATAATGCGTCTTTTCGCTTCGGAAACGCCAACTCGCGAGATGAAATGGTAAAATTATGAATCGATTCGGCTAATTAAAATAGAAAGTTTTTGGTTTTTTTTCTCCAGTCGTTCAAAGTTATCGATTGGGTTGCGTAACGTTTTTTTTTCTTTTCTTTTAAGCGTGGACAGCGTCGTCACGCTGCTGGCGGTGGTGCGCAGCACAGATGGGAGAGCATCGATCTAATTTCCAATTCAAGAAATGGGAGGAAAATTTGTGTTATCATGGCGTTTCGTGTGGCGGTCATTAGTGGGTCTTGGTTTTGTTTCACCTTGTGTTTTTTTTTCGGAGAAAGTTATGTAACGACCGCGGAGTGCTGTTGGATTTTGACGTTTTTTTTTTTAAGTTCGATTGATCGTGAGGTTGCAACTGTGATGCAATCTGTGGATCATTGAATTCGAGCAGATCGTAAATAAGGTTCGTAAATCAATATTTTGGAAAAAACATCTTTTGTACTTATGAGGCATTGAGACTTATTAGTGCTTAAAGTATAAGCACACTTTTAAAATAACAAATTTAACAAAAATTGAAATTTTGGTTGTCGTCCGCTGGTTTTATGAATTTTTGAAGCTTTGCTTTGGTTAAAGCCCAAAGAGTCTCGATTGGTCGTGCCTCCGGGCAGTTCGGCGGATTCATGTCTTTCGGCACGAAACATACATTTTGACTTTTGTACCATTCCAAAGTGTCCTTTGCGTTATGACATGACGCCAGATCAGGCCAGAACACTACTTGACCTTCGTGCTGCCTGATCATCGGCAATAATCTTCTGGAGACATTTATTAACGTATTTCTGAGTGTTCATCGTCTCCGTTGTGATGTACGGACTAGATGTTTTGCCACACTCGCATATTGCCTGCCAAACCATAACCTTCTTACCGAATTTTTCGGTAAAACTGCCTTCTCCGTTTCGGGGATGTATTTGTCTTCACTTACAGTATAGAATGGTGGCCCAGGAAGCGTTTTGTAATCCAGTTTCACAAACGTTTCATCGTCCATTATTATACACCCAGAATTTCTACACAATAACGAATCGAAGAGTTTGTGGGCCCGTGGTTTCACGGACGCGGCCTGTTTTGGGTTCCTTTTGGGTTTTTTTTCTGCTTCCGGTATGTTTTCAGCCCAAGTCTTTCTTTGGCTCGCATGACGTTACTCGACGAGGTCCCTAGTTTTTTCGCAACATCCCGAACGGAAGTCGCTGGTTTTCACTTATAGGCATCCCTGATCTTTTTATGGATATCCGGACTAACAGGACCGGATTTCCGACCACTCTTTGGCGCATCTTCAAACGTATACTGTTCTCTATATTTTTGAACAGCAGATTGTACCGCTCCGATGCTTACACCTTCTTCCTTGGCCAATTTTCTAATGGAGAGTCCGCTCACAGTGCACCATTTGTGCACGATACTTATTCCTTGATCCGGAGTAAGACCGCGCATTTTGATAGGTAACACAAAACTGAGCACTTTTTTGATGCAATGTCATTCAGAAATGTGCAAAGGACGCAGTCAAAAATATTTCATTATATTCAAAGTAATCGTTAAAATAAGGTGTGCTTATACTTTCTGGAACAGTCGTTATAGTGTGTTATTTTCGTGAAAAGTGATAGGAACTTATAAAGCATATTTTGATCTTATTATTTTTTATCCTAAGCATTTATCCACTTAAAATCCGTACGGAAGATCGGAAAGATCTCACCAAAAGCTACTTTCCGAATAACATAATCTTCTTGAGTAGTAAGAATTAAATGCAATTATTGCAATTAGCTTGGCATCAAATCCAATTCATTTACAAAACGGAGTTAGTAGAACTCGGTTTTATTCCGGTTTGAAATCCGCACGGAAGAACTCATATCTCGGGGACCGAATAACATTCGAAAGATGTTATTTAATCTCAACCGATTTCATTTGATGATCACATTACATTCGTTGTGATCAGTGCTGCAAAAAATAATGTCTAGTGAACTCAAATATCCAAAGAAATCTTCCATCGGGTGACACTGGGGCAAATTTGTTGGATTGCGGTTTTTCGGTACAAACGGGATGATTTGGCTTTCCAAAAAGCTTGTGTTTTTCTTGCATAATGCGTCGACGCTTTATCCGGTCAAAACAAGTTATTTTCATTTGCATGATATGTTTGAAGAAACGGAATCAATATTTTCTTCTATCATTGATTTTCGTATAATTAGTAGCCCAACCACTTGGTTTGAACCATGGTTTGGAAATTCCTTTCTCAAATATGGCAATATACAGCATCATCTTTTGCTCAAACTTATGTGTGCGTGTGTCTGTTTAATGAAACACCAATTGGCCAGAAATGGTAGTATGGAAGAAATCTGTTTTCAACAATCCTTCAACTGATCATTGGAATCAGCTTTAACCCGGGAACTAGAAGCTCTATTGCAGATCAAATGTCAAAAAAATCCGAATCAGGCAGGTATTTTTTATTATGTGAAAATAGATTACTGTTTTATGATTATAATCAGATATATCTCACCAAAAAGCTACATTCAGAATAAAATTAGCTTCTTGAGTAGTAAAAATGAAAATGTTCCATGTTGATTTGCAGTTTAATGCCTTCATTGCAATTAGCTTGGCATCACATCCAATTCACTTCCAAAACGGTGTCAGTAGAACTCGGTTTCATCCCGGGTTTAAATCCGTACGGAAGAACTCATATCTCGAGGACTGAATAGCATTCGAAATAGTTTATTCAATCTAAAGCAATTTCATTACCGCAATTTTATGATCACATTACATTTCTTGTGATCAGTGCTACAAAACCTAATCTATAGTCATTTAGATTCATATCCAGACAACTTGTTTTTGCATCGGATTACGATATGGAATCAAATTATATCTATCATATGAATACATAAATCAGTTATACCAACTTGACTAACAGTGCATTACTCTTATTATAATATTATAAGGTGTAACGGGGTATAAATAACAAATAAGACTTGTTTATAGAAAGGAAAACTTATTGATTTATTTTGAAAGCAAGTCTTGAAAAAAAAATGAACCTCTGAATACGGTCCGTCATCAGCTGTTCGACGAAGCTTTGTCCTGATGTTTGAATAAGAGCGTTGTACAGCTTCTACATCGATTTGGCGAATTCATCATTAGATTCTATTAATCAGTTGTTCAAGATGTAAGGCTTTCCAAGAAGGCCTCTGTTTTTCATGCATAATGCCTCGACGCTTTATCCAGCCAAAACACGTTATTTTCATCTGCATGATATGTTTGAAGAAACGGAATCAATATTTTTTTTGATAACATTGATTTTCGTACAATTAATAGCCAAATTCCTTTCTCAAATATGGCAATATACAGCCTCACCTTCTGCTCAAACTTATGTGGGTGTGGGTGTGTGTGTGTGTATGTTCTATATAACACCAATTGGCCAAAAATTGTATTATGGAAGAAATCTGATTGCAAGAATCCTTCAACTGAAACTTGTAATCAGCTTTAACCCGGGAACTAGAAAATTATAGCTCTATTGCAGATCAAATTAAAAAAAAAAAACAAATCAGGCACGTAGTTTTAATTATGTGAAAATAGATAAGTGTATTGTAATTATAATCAGATAGATCTCACCAAAAGCTACATTGAGAATAACATTAGCTTCTTGAGTCGTAGGAATGAATATTTTCGATGTTGATTCGTAATTAAATGCCATCATTGAAATTAGCTTGGCATCAAATCCAATTCACTTCCAAAACGGTGTCAGCACGGTGTCAGCAGAATGTTTCATTCAATATACAGCTCTTCGCAAAGTATGATCACTTTTGAATCAGTTCCAATCAATGAAGTATTCGTTGAACATGAAAAAACACTTCGACTGAGTTATCATAGGCCACAAAACACTGATAAACTTTGCTGAATAAATCCTAGAGGGTTTGAGCTGTTCAATTCAATACCTGTAACTAGAAATTAGAAGAAAAATTAGTATTTCCCATTTAATTCCAACTACTTTTGCTTATTTTGACAGATACGCGTATTTCGTCTACAATGTGCAGACTTCTTCAGTGTCTCGAACTTATAACTAACTAAGTCGAGTTATTAGTACGAGACACTGAAGAAGTCTGCACATTGTAGACGAAATACGCGTATCTGTCAAAATAAGCAAAAGTAGTTGGAATTAAATGGAAAATACTAATTTTTCTTCTAATTTCTAATTTTTGCTAAATATTTACAAAATTCGGTTCTTACGATAGATTATAAAATTGAGTTTCTGGAACCAACCAAGTGAATGAATCCAACTGAGCTAAAATCACAATTTGTGCAGTGTGCCGAGCGGTTTTAACCATCTTCTATTAGAAAACATGGCACTCCTAGAGACATACTTCCTTGCACAATTTTGAGTCCATTGTTTTGTTGATTCCGAAAACTTTGGTTTTCGCTCCACAGTTGCAAATATCTTGTCATATAATGAACCTCCTTGCAAACTTAGCCATGAACGCAAACTCAAATTTGCTGTGGATATCTCTTCGTGCCGTGACTAGGTGGAATTTTCGTCAAGAAGCTCTCCGAAATCCACTCTAACACAAGTTTCATAGACAAAAAGAGCAGACATCCTTAGTACCTCATCAGAAGCTGATCAAACGGTATTCAATGATTTAGATGCTTCTCAACATTTTACAAGTGAGCTGACAATCGGAAGTTCCTCTACGACGAGTTTTCTTTGAGCCACTAAGACTACGCTGTTCCGCTCACGGAAACATCACACATCGTAGTTTTGGGTGATATTCAACTGGTTTGCATTTGTTGCGACGTTGGATATGTGTCCATCTGGAATAGTTGCTGTTTTATTGTACAAAAAGCGGAAGAGTACTCAGTATAAAAACAAACCGCTGTCAAAAAATGTTTGTAGCGGTCACTGAGCGTGCCGCTACAAAATATACTCCACGTATAAATTCTAAGTGGACAGTGCTTTAGTTATGTGACTGAAGCTTAGGTAGTGTGACTGAAGCTATCTAATTATTCTTCAAATATTAACTGAAAAGTTGCTGACTTCCTTGACTTTGCTGGATTTCATGTTGATTACGTGTGTGCTTTGAAGGCGTGTTTTTTTTCAGTTTTTATAAAAAAGTAACAAATTAAAACTTATTTCCCCTCGTTTATTTCCAAGTCAAAGGAGGAGTAAACAACGAAATTGTTTGCAATCTTTCATACAAAATGTTTGCAATCTTTCATACAACAGGCTAGATTCAGACGTTGTCTGGCTTAAATTTACATGAAATATTCCATAATTTTCTACCAAATCTAGAATTCCCATTATGTGCAATAGACAACGTAGAAAACTCAATGTTTCTTTTGATCAATGAAGGAGCACAGATAAAAAGAAACATTGAATTTTCTGCGTTTCTAATGCACATAAAGGGAATGCTAGATTTGGCAGAAGATAATGCGATATTTTATGTAAATTTAAGCCAGATAACGCCTGAATCAAGCCCGTTGTATGAAAGATTGCAAACATTAATGTATGGCGCATCAAAGACTACAACCAATTGCGTTGTTTACGCCTCTTTTGGCTTAGAACTAAACGTGGGTAAATTTTACGCGCTTGTTAAAATTAATGATTTTATTCTGTGAGAATTGCAGCACTGCTAGAAATCGGAGTTACCGAACAATCCACTCCAAGCTTTGCCTTCCTTGAAGAAAGAGTTGGTTGTCTTCCAGTTTCCTTCTCCCTGATGTCCGATAAAGTTCCCAACTGGAGCAAGTGTAATTTCAGTGAGTAGACGTTGTTATCAAATAAGTGAAAGTAGTACTTTACAACGAATATATCTCGACAACTTATTCAAAACGACGCATCTGATTTTTCTAACCGAGATACAAACATGTATTTTTCGAAACTCTTAGTACTTTCATGCAAATTAGTGCCAGCATCACAAAGCATAATATTTACTTGTCATGATGGTTGTACTAGTTTCCATTGAAATGTAACGCGTTTCGAACAATTTACGTTTGAATCTGACTTCCCTGTTTTGTTCACAAAATCAGATACGTCTTTTTGAAAAAGTACTTGAGATATCTTTAAAAATCGAGTTTATGAAATAAGATAACAGTAAATGAATCCAACTGAGTTGAAATGATTGTTTACAGCTCTGCTTATGATACCCGCCATCAAATTTTGCGAGCTTCTTTGGCAAGTTTGCCCTGAAATATGATCTTTTGTACAGTGCCTCGAGCTGATTGATCTGTCTTCCACGTTTCCCCAAGGCATTCTCCTTTTGTGTTTTGTTTGTGACAAATAATTTGCTTTTAGCTCCACAGCTGAAAATATCTTGTGCAATCATGAACTTCGTAGTCCTGACGAGAACATCTTCTCGTTCCTTGGGTACACACATAAAAAGAAACATTGAATTTTCTGCGTTATCTAATGCATATAGAGGGAATGCTGGATTTGGCAGAAAATAATGGGGTAATTAATGTGAACTTGAGCCAGATAACGCCTGAATGTAGCATGTTGTATCTATGAGAGAATGCAAAGCTTGTTGTATGGCGCATGAAAGATTGCAAACAATTTCCTTTAGCTTGACATTAAACGAGAGGAAATTTTACCTGCTTGTTAAAATTAATAATGTTTTCCTGTGTAAGTGAAAGTTTAAACTTGTCCCTGATTTGACGTGTTGTGGAAGCTACTTGAAATTCGTTCACAAGTAAGTTCCAGTAGACATCCTTGATACCTCGTCACACAAGAACCTGGTCACACAAGTTTCAAATGCAAGTTTAAGTCACTACACTCTACATCAACGTCCTGGTTGATTGCTTGCTAGATAAGCCATGCTCGCAGACGGATTCTTCAACGGTATGTTGGTTGGCAGAATCAAGAGATGCATTCGCAAAGTTAACCTGGTGTCCTGTTCCGATATTGAACGAAAGAATAGTCGAACAGCCGATTACGGACCGTTTTGTAATGTTCACTTATTTGTTTTGCAAAAGTGGACAGAGTATCTTTAATTTCAATAAATCATATCTTCTTCAAGTAAGTTTGACTTATTTTGAAAGCTTGAGAAATAAATTCCAAAATATTAATATCTGGTTCCGACCTAGCTGCAAATAAAAAAAAACCCGCATGAGAACAACGCGTGACATGGAAACGGAGGGTTGTGAAACTAATGGGGAACATTGAGATCTAGGAAAGTAAGATTAAACTATTGTTTGGTAAATTTTAATGATAGTGTCCCTTAAGGAAAAAGTTTTGCCATAGTAGAATTTGGACCCAATGCACTTTTAATGGAATCTAATCGGTTCGCGTATGCATGTAAATGTTTAAATGTTCAACTCTATTAGTTGCTGCAGTTCGTTGAACTTTGCTGTTTTAAAAGGACTTTAACTAAGGAAGAAAATATTTCGTGACGCAATCATTTTACACCAGAAGGAATATTCTCACATGAATATGTTGCACACAATGCAAATCAATGGCCAATACATCTCAGTACGAATAAATTCGGACAGTCGTTTTTAAATAGGACTAACAGAACTAACCGAATGACAAGGGTTGAATCAGTGAAAAAAGCCTTTTAAAGCAAACAATGTACAAACTTATACTTCAACATCCCTCACTGGTATTTTTCCGCCAACAAATTGGCCCAACTTCAGACTGTCAATATTAGCTTACTGTGACTAATGTGTGACTTTCACTATCGCCATGTTTTTTTTAATCAAGAGGTTCGATAAAATGAATGTCTGTTACATTTTCCAAATGTCTGCATGCATGATCATATCTAGACACTATAGTCAAAAGGTCTAAATTAACATTTGTCAACAATTACATCTAGCATATTTTTCTGGGTTCAGCTTGCTTCCACAAACAAAATATCACCAGATACAGTTACAGAGAGTTATCACCTTCCCGTCAGTAGGAGAGATAGAAGTTAACAACCTGGCATGTCCAGGAAATTTACGTTAGAAGTCTACATTGTTTACAATTGTTACTTTCGACTTTTTGACGATTTTGTCTAGATCGTGTAACTACAGACATGTCTGAATATCTGGCATCCCAGACTATGCTACCGAACACGGAGTTTATTATCGTCACGATGGAAATCCGGAATAACCCACTAGTGCAAAACAATTTTACTCACGCACTGTACGATTGCATAATGGTACATCTAGTGCAGTGTTTAGGGAATCCAATGTGCAATATAGCGCACTGTCTGCATTACAATAATCGTAAAATCGATTTGCGTTAGTGATTTTTTTCCAGTTTTGAACTGTGAAGAGAATGAGGCTTAAGGCCCAGCTACAATGAGGAGCGCAACGGCGCGTTGCGGCAGCTTTTGACAGTTAATCCATATATTTTATATATTGTAGCATATATTGTAGCCCAGCCTTTAGTAACGTTTACCGCACGCACACTACAGCCAATGAGTCTATACAGGTGGCAAAGAGCAGGGTGTTTGTCGGTATTAGTAACGAAAAATGTGTAAACAATCCATGATTTCGGATAGTGACGTAGAACTCCAAAAACAAGCGAACGGTAACAGAGCAAGTTAAATTTTTTCCGCATCCTTTTAGTGCACAATTTTTCAACCGAAACCTTTTGAAAACAATACCAATTACCGAAAATAATCATTCCATCTTGTGATTTGCTGTTGTTGTTAAGTGTTGTTTTAGGAGATCTACGTCACGCATGTTAACAAAAAAACAGGCTGCGCATCATCTCACGAACGCAGTGACAGTATTTTACATTACACTAATACAATTTAACCACTTCTTCTCCACCTGTATAGACCTCATTGCACTACAGCGCCATTTAGATCACAGGAGTGCAAATAAGAAAGTAAATCGTCTGAAGGAAAACAAACCATCATTCCTCTGTATGTGCCAGAAAAGGAAAGGTGATTAAACGTCAAAAAGCCTAGTATGGAATGTGATAAGTTGATTGCAGTGCCCGCTAAACTTCTAAGGGTTTTTACCATATAACATTTTTTTTAAACACCAGATAACATAGTTAAACGAAGCGAGTTTTAATCAAGTCATAATTTTGTTTATTATTGCATCTCTTTTTTACATTAATGGTAAATGAATAGTAAAGCACAGATAATAATACAAAAAAGATTTGCATATGAATCAATCGACATCAGCTTACATAGCTTGATAACCCAGTGTCTCCACTAGCATGTTTTGTCTAAACAGTTGTGACACTGTCAAAGAATATGGCATGTGGAGACACATATCAGCGCCAACATTTCATTAGGGCGAATCTGCTTTTGTAAACAAACACGTTGTCTGCTAATTTATCGGAAGTTGAATAAAATTCCTACAAATTGAATATATCAGCGCATAGAGATAAAGCTCCTCTCACTTAAAGAGTGCTTAATTTGTATTTGTGACCTTTTGTTCAAGAGAAAATGACTACGAAAGCCATTGTTTACAAAAGCAGATTCGCCCTAATCTAATGTTGGCGCTGATATGTTAAATGTTAAGACAAATCTGTCCAAACATATTTCCTGACAGAAATTTTAGACTTTTAGGCAGACATTTTTTTAAATAAATCACCCATTAATGCTCGACAGTCGAGTTATAAGTAAGAGACACTGAAGAAGTCTGCACATTGTAGACGAAATACGCGTATCTGTCGAAGATAAGCAAAGGTAGTTGGAATTAAATGGAGATTACTAATTTTTCTTCTAATCTATAGTTACAAGTATTCCACTAAACAGCTCAAACCCTCTAGGATTCAATTTTATGGTATTATTCTCAGGTAAGACAATACCAAAATAGTACCTCTAAGGTATTCCCAGGTATCCAAAATAGCAAGTTTTGTTATTCGAGAGATATTTTGCTTGCAAATCTTAGGTATTTTGTTGAGGTATTTTACCTCTTAATCTGAGCTCTTTAATACCAAGGCCAGTTATCAAGATCAAAATTAGGTATTCATATGTTGTTTTCTCCAGCTCGGGTAGTTATACTAAGATGTTTTTCTACATTATAATTTTTATTTTGATATTCTCCCATACGCGGAGCAGCGATCTATGATGATGTTGTTTAGGAAAGACATAATTTCTCATCATTAAAATGGGAAGTTCCACTAAACCATACTAGTGTGGATGAGTATTTACAACACTTTACCGCCTTTTCTCTCCGAGATCTTTAAGGTAAAGTACGACGAGATGGATTTGTTAGGTAAAACAGACGTTGTATGTTAACAATAAACCCAAGGATTGAGGTAGCTCTCCCAGACATTTGGAAGTGTGCACAGACATTTCGTTAAAACCACTTCATAAAGCTAACACAAACACGATCAACATTCTCGCACACATTCTTTTGCCAGTCAAGGTGGCGGATTCGTCCCTGCCTTGACCTACCCCGCATTGGGGATGTGTGGCAAAGGATTGTGTGCTTGCTTCAAAAACCTGCTTTACAAATACCCTACGCTAAATTTCCAACTACTTCTATTCAATGTTCACAACCTACCGTGCTCTAACGGAAGTATCACCAGTTTCTCTTCATATAATTTTTCTACACAGAAAAAATAATTAATTTTGACTAGCGCGTAAAATTTCCGCTCTTTTAATTCCAAGCCAAAGGAGGCATGAACCACGAAATTGTTTGCAATCTTTCATGCACCATACAATAATGTTTTGCAATCTAGCAGCCTGTTGTTTAGATTTAGGCGTTATCTGGCTTAAATTTACAAGCAATATCCCATTTGTTTCGGCCAAATCTAGCATTCCCTTTATGTGCATTAGATAACGCAGAAAATTAGATGTTTCTTTTTATCTGTGTACCAAAAGATTACTTTCCACTGCTGGAGCCTCATGGTGATGAGAAATTATTTCCTTCCTAAACAACATCATTAAGAAGTAATTATTAGTCATCAATTTTGTGTTAGATTTAGGTGAAATTATAAAATTTAAACTACTTTAGTTTGAGTAGGAAAAGTTTGAAATGGAATTCCAAGACTACAAACTTAAATTTGCCGTAAACAATTACTACACAGAAGAAAATGACTTTCCACAGACGCGTAAAATTTCCACTCGTTCTTGCAATTGAAAGCAAGCGTAAATATTGAAATTTTTTGCAATCTTTCATACAACACACCTTGTTTCAGTGATATCCAGCTTAAATTTACATGAAATATCCCATGAATTTATGCCAAATATAGCATTACTTTTATGAGCATTAGATAATGCCAAAAATTAATGTTTATTTTTTAAACTGTGTACAGTTAAATTTCAATGAACTCAGATCACTCATCAAATTTAACGGAAGTCCATATTTTTCAAAGTTTTAATTCCCGTAAAAGCACCACAATTAGTTCCCTTGCATCCAAACTATCTTCCCATACCATCGTTTCCCATGATAACATTCACCGAATTCCTCCACAAATCATGCTAATTTCTCCAGGCAAACACCACCGCAGTGCGAGCCATGTCCAAACAGCTCCTTAATTAATAAAAACTGTCTCCGGCAACCAGGTGAGTATGTGCAATCGAGATCTTCATTAGCACGACTCACGACCTCGCTCGCCCAGAGCAAGCAATAACTATAGTACAACATCGCCATGGCAGCAATTTTTTTGATTCTCCCTTGCCAAACCAAAACATCCACCAACCAACCAACCAACCAACGACAAGACCGCAGTTTCTTGTGATATTTGCAATTCATTCCTTCCTTCCCGCCCGCCCGCTTCCCTCCCCGGTGGCCTACACAACGGGCACGGACACGGAGTGAAAGTGGTTCCGTTACCTTCAAATATCGAGACCAATATTTTACCATGTCTGACTGCTTCCCCCTGCTGCCGAGCTATCCGTCCGTAATCCACACCTACACCGACCCGGCCCGGCCCGGAGCTTAGCAGCCAGACGAGATCGGAGCGGCGCAAGTTATGATGACTAACGATCAGACCTTTTATTCGCTCGCTGCTTTCCACAAAACCGGCCGAAGGGATTTTTGCATATCTCACCCCCTTTGCCTTTGCCGCGAGTCGATAGGCAGGAAGAGAAGTTGACCTTTGTCCCAACTCAACTCGATCCGCGACAGGCGGGGTACTTTCTTCCCGGAGGCGAATTCCCGCAAAGACACCTGATCGGGAACCAGTTCCTCCCCTTCGAGTGGGATTAGTTAGACTGGTAAATGTCACCGCCGCGACTGCCGTTCGAATGTCATTATTAGTTGTTGTGGGTTTTGTTTGATCCGGTCACCTGAATGTCGTCGGGCATCGGAGTGAAAGTTTTTGTTTTTATTTTCATACGAGGGTGTGTGTGTGTGTGTGGAGATGAATAATTCTGGTGAATCTGAATTTAATGCATAATTTTCGGCGATTGACTTGGTTTGTGATTCAAATTTTCTAGCAGAAACTATTATCTCACTGAATAGATGCGGTTTCGGAGGTTTTTCATGTTTTAAACATGATGTTTGGAATTTTAAGTAAGCTCTGATCTCGGAGACAATTTTGAGTCCGGCCCAACTTTGTCACCCCGGTTCTTTACTTATGTAAAAATAACAGCCGTGAATGTCCATTCAGGATGCAGTCTCTCTCACAGATTGTGTGGAATTGCATGGGAAAAGCAACAGAGAAAACTAAAAAAAAGGAACGACGATCGTTTGGTTTGATGTAGCCTTGAACTGGCCCCGGCGGTGGGCAAAGAATGCAAATCCGGGACCGAAAGAGAAAGTGTGAAGGATTTTATTTCGTCTGTTTGGCTGAGGCTGTTGAAAGACGTTTTCTGCTATTTCTGCGTTAAACAATAACGCTCGATCTCAAAAATGATTTCTTAGAATCGAACCGTTCGAGTACTCAGATAGCCCAGTCGCAAAAGGTCCGGGTTTAATCAAACCGGAGATGATTGGGTTTTTTCGCGATCCTGTCGAGGATGTTGTTTTTCATCCTATTTGAGATATCAAAATACAGAATCCAAATCAAAAGCAATTAAACGGGGTGATTATTTGTTTGGATGTAAAATGACATCAACAATTAACACACTTTGAGTATGCTAAGAACGACCCAATCGATAAACTGTGAAATTTGCTGCTCGCATTAAAACAATATAGAAACCTCGTCATCAGCAAACTTTTGACTACAACGATCACCAAAATCAGGTTGTTCGATCACGTAACATTAGCCCTTTAAATACACAGTTTGAAAGAAACATGTCATTTTCTGCGTTATCTAATGCATATGAAAGAAATGTTAGGTTTGACAGAGACTAATGAGATATTTCTTGTAAACTTAAACCAGATAACGCCTGAATCTAGTCTGTTGTACGCAGGTTTGCAAACATTATTGTATGGCGCATGAAAGATTGCAAACAATTCGTTGTTTATGCTGTTGTTTTTTTTAATGTTTGGTTGTAGCCTTTTGCTCGTTTCTTCAGACATTGATTGCACCTTTGTTTTCTTTATTGGAGTAGAATTTACGGATACGAAAGCACGACTGCATGCTTACACCAAATGTAAATTTAAAATAACTATTACTCGAATACAGAAATTAATAATTGGAATATTTTGTACGGGTGTTACTGTGCTAAACGATAAAATTTCGAATTGACCACGCTGTTTTTTTCTTCAACGTGTAAGATCTCTTCTCGTCTTCCAATTAGAATATTTGTTTCAAAGCTGCTTATATCCAGACGAAAAACCAGAGGAGCTGCTTTTCACATAAATGAATGAAGTGTCAGAAATCCGAATTTTAAGATGACCGCACATAAGTTCCAGAGATAACTGCCCTGAACCGCTAATAGCTTCTAACCGCGTTTTCATCAAATTTGAATAAACATCAGTTTTCGATCTTTTATCTACATAGATAAAAAGAAGCATTGCATTCTCTGCGTTATCCTATTTTGGCTGAAAAATGATGGGATATTTCATGTAAAGTTAAGACAGATTACGCCTGAATCTAGCCTGTTGTATAAAAGATTGCAAACATTGTCGTATGGCGCATGCAAGGTTGCAAACAATAACGTTGTTTATGCCTTCTTTGACTTGAAATTAAACTAGGGGAAATTTCACACGCCTGTTAAAATTCATTATTTTTTCTGTGTGATCATTCGTCGCTTGAAGCAACGTCTTTGGACAAAATGCTTGGTTTATAAGAAAATATCGGTATCTCGAAGTAAACAATTAACTTTCCATTAAGTTTTAATTTGTGCTGAACTCACAGTTTCGTTGAAAAATCATGATTCCATGATATTCTCAGTCTAAAGGGTAATAATTATATTGATAGGTAAGTCGGTTATAAAAATGAAAAAATGATAAAAAAAAATTACATTTTAGAATGAGTTCGCATAAAATTCTGAATATTTGCGATCGGCACCCTTTATCCGACCCTGTACAGTTGTTCCTGATTCGTGTTCTCAGCTTTTCCCTTTTTCACATCGTTTCCTTTTCGTCCTACGCCTCTCTTCCGAAGTTCGCGCTTCATTCAGTTTGGTGGCTTCATGTCTTCCGGTATAAAATCGGCAGAATTAGCAGATCTCACTGTTTATGGTGCCTTTGATCATGAATGGTTCATTCCGTTCGCCATCAGTGCTCATGGCCTACCAAATCAGGACTTCGACTCAGCTTCTTCTGCATGAAATGGTTATCCACAGCAAACTTTTTCTCACCCGTGAAATATTCCTGTCCCGGAAACTTCTTGAAATTCACTTTGATGTTGATCTCATCGTCAATAACGCATCACCGATATTTCGCTAGCACCTTGGTGTAGAGTTTTCAAGCACACGGTTTGGCAACATTCGGCTAGCGTTTTTTCTCGATTTAGGAAGTTGAGCACCTTGTATATTTTTAATACGGATCGTTTCTTGGCCTTTTGGACGACAATTTGCGAAACATCAAATTTTTTGGCCAAGTCCCGCGTCAAAATGTTCGGATTCCGTTTGTAATCAGTTTGTAATAAACAATCAGCGCTTTTTCGGTCTTTCATCCGATCCTGGAACCTTTGAAGGATCCCTGAAACAGTCGAATGATATATATTCATCAGTTTTCTCAATGCGCAATGTGATAACTCTGGATTTTTCATCTTGTGAAAACAAAATCCTTTCGCGAACGGTTTGCTGATTTTCTTCCATCTCGACCGGAATTTCACTGACAACTGCACATCTGAGCGGATATTAACAATACACTCTACAGAAAATCAGGACAAAATTTGGTTGATTTCGATTCAGTGTGAAGAAAGCTTCGCAAGTTTGAAATTGTCAATCGACTGCTGATATTGTGACACCCCAAGTAGCACACTACGGTCATAATAATTTGTAGTAACAAATCATATTTATGTTATCTCAAATTAAGGGCAACAAGTGTGCTACTAGGGACTCTGGCGGCAAGCACAATAACATTCAGTCCAACTTTTATAAGCCAACCTCAAATTGATTCCAAACAACTTGAATAAACCCAGTTTTGAGTCAAAGTCCTTTGTAACATTATTTTATGTATCCTAGAGGGTTTGAGCTGTTTAGTGGAATACCTGTAACTAGAAATTAGAAGAAAAATTAGTATCTTCCATTTAATTCCAACTACCTTTGCTTATCTTCGACAGATATGCGTATTTCGTCTACAATGTCTGCACATTGTAGACGAAATACGCGTATCTGTCGAAGATAAGCAAAGGTAGTTGGAATTAAATGGAAGATACTAATTTTTCTTCTAATTTCTAGTTATTATTTTATGTGTTAAAGGTGTCCAGTTTCTATAAGACCAATTCAAATATTACTCATTTTAAGCAATCATAAGTTAAAAACTCAGCAGATTGTTAAATCGATAATCTGTTACTCTTGCATTTCAATTAAGGACTTGGAAAATTCGATTCGGCATAGTGTTTAGTAAATTCAGTAAAACAGAATCTCTCGTAAAAGCAGACTTTGGTTCATCCACAGAGGCATACTGCTTTCCCTCTGCATAGATCCTGCGAACCGAAATCCCCCAAAGATTTTAGACGGAATTTAAGTCCGGAGAACGCACCGGCCAGTCGAACGAATCTAGCTTTTGGTCCATTGTTTTGTTTTTTTTACTGTTTTGAATAGTGGCATTATCTTGTTGGAATGTAAACTTATTTCGGAACTTCTAAACTTCTACGCAAAAAAAGATAGTAGATGTTCTTCCAGATTGCTGATGTAGTCCTTACTATTCATTTTGAAGAACGTGGAAGCTATTTTCTCTTTCCCAGCTTATTTTAGGCGAAATGGCTCTATTTTCCCTTGGGAATTTTGAAGCAAAAAAAAAATAAACACGTGAGTCCACCAAGTGGTTTTATACGAAATGTACGTAAGGCTATCAATCATGTATCGTATAGATTTTGCTCACAAAAATACAAGCGCGTAAATTTTCCCTTCGTTTAATTCAAAGCCAAATGAGACGTAAACAATGAAATTGTTTGCAATCTTTGATGCGCCATATAACTTTTTTTGTAATATTTCATAATACAGGCTAGATTCAGGCGTTATTCACAGTACATTTATCGCCACTGTACACAACACAAGAATGAACTATATTGTGAGTCTTTCGACGCTTTCTTTTCAATTTATGCTGGAGAATGGGGTCTACTAAATGAAATCATCTACTTAATGCCAAGTTGAGGATTTAATAAAGGACTAGCTGAACCCAAGCGCTGCTACGCTTCTAGTGGGTGTGGGTTTAAGACCACCATAGAATCATTGTTGCTTTCAAAAACCTCCACATGCCAAATTTCAATTCCATTTCCTTGATAAGTTCTCGAGTTATGCAGAAACTTGTGTTTCATTTGTATGAGAGCCTCATCTTCCAGAGAGAGGAGAGGTCTCAACCCATCATAGAAACATTTCTTGCTCTCCAAAATGCTAACATGCTAAATTTGGTTTTCTTTGCTAGATAAGTTCTCGAGTTATGCAGAAATTTGTATATCATTTGTATCGGAGACCCCCTTTTCAGAGAAAGGATGGGTCTCTTACTATCATAAGAACCCCCGGCCCCAAAAACCCCTCCATACATAATTTAGCGCTGATATGTTTAGTAGTTTTCGAGTCTATAAGGTTCAGACAGTCAGACAAAAAATTCCTTTTGATATATAATTGCTGCGATAAGAGAAGTGAAGTTGAGTCCACATGTTATTGAGGATAAGATACGCTAAATTTTATTTTCAGATGATATCCCAGTCCCATCAGGCGACCAATTGAGATTCGGAAACGCCTTTCAACTAAATTCTATAGTTCTGACATGGTTGATGATGGTTACCATTTGGTTACAATTTCTACTACGACAAACAACAACATCTCCTACAAGGAGTACAATACACACTTCAAAAAATTCAAGTAAATTTAAATCTCTCGAAATACACTCAAGCGAAGCGTCTAAAATGACATAAATTTAAGTCTTTCCTCAAATTCACATAAACGAAAAACCAAGCACGTATTTTTCAATGACATGTCGTAAATTTAAGTCGTACACGTATTCTCTATCGATTAATTTGAAAACTCATTTGAAAACACTAAAAGCTTCCGCAAGTACTTTTATACTGCAGTATTTCTAATTTGTTTTCAATGAGATCATGACGATAAACAAAAAACAATATATTCAAGAAATTTTTTGGTTTATTTTTCGAAAAACAGAGCTTTACTATTCTACTAGCTTAACTAATATTGAGGTAATGTATCGAACACAATTGCCGGAAAAAAAAGCGGCGTAATCAATGCTGGTCGATGCATGACTAAACTTACCTGGTCTATCTTAGCGTTTCAAGATTATTGTTTTCGCAATAAGCTTATTGTATGCTCTCAACTTAGTATTCCAAATGTACTTTCACAGTTATAAGATGAGAGCTTTCGATGACAGGTACCATTTTAACATTCGTATGATGGTGTGGCAAGTGAAATCATACGCTATGCCCAGGGAGTCGAGAATTGTTCCCTCACGAAAAATTACTAGACCAGACGGGAAATCGAACTCAGCCACCTCCAGCATGGTGTTGCTTTGTAGCCGTGCCTTTACCGACTGAGCTAAGGGAGGACCCACTTATTTTGGTGGGATGAAAAAAAATGCGTTGATTGTTTTATTTTCTACAAACCTTCATTGTAGTTTAAAGTTTAAACTTACGTAAATTTACATGCCAAGGCATACTTCCCTACTTGTGATGTTATATTAAGACGTAGTTTTGCATCATATTTGTTCATACACATATTCATCTAATCTGGTATTGATGGACATTTCGTTGAAGGAGGACAACATATTCTCGAGTCGTTTTCCCCAGAAAGTCATTCATTGGAAAATTATCACTATAAAGTAGATCCACAAAAGATTCTTGAAGAATTTCGTCAACTGTGAGATTCTTGACTCGTCTTTTGGGGTTTAAGTAAATCGATGAATATGGAACCACTAGATTTAACTAGACCTCCTACAAAAAAGCGGTTGTTTTTTACACTCATAAATTAATCGCGCTTATATTACTTATAAACTGTCATCGCAAATCTTTAAAAAACGTAATTTTTGCAGAAATAGAGCGGCCTTAAGGACAAAGCAGTCAGTCAGAAGAGAATGAGAAAATCAATTTAATCAAATAACACCATTAGTCGAGCTGCGTCTGTTTCTGGGTTGCATGAATTACATGCATGATTTTACATGAAATCTTTGGTAGCGTTCATTGGCGTCAATCAAAATCATCTGCAAATCTCGTGTAGAAGAAAGAGTTTTTAGTACGCAACGCCTCTAGACTTTTGCGGATAAAGATAAAGAAATTATTGATTTCACGTAAGCCGTAATTCATCTTTGACAAAGACTTTGTGTAAATTTCCATCTCCTGAAGACGAAACAAACGCAACTCGACGGACATTGTGATCTTTTGAATTTATTTGCTCGCCTCTTTCAATAAAATCTACTACACTAATAGATGCATACAATTACTGGTCTCAGAACACCAAAATATATAGATGATATTTTGCTACACCGTTTGAAAGAACCGTTGAATTTTCTGCGTTATCTAATCCACATAAAGGGAATGCTAGATTTGGCGTAAGTTAATGGGATATTTCATGTAAATTTAAACCAGACATCGGTGGAATCAGAACTGTTGCATGGAATATTGCAAACAATGTTGTATGCTGAATGAAAGATCGCAAACAATTACGTCTGTTAACATTAAAAAAAATATGTGTGGTGGGTAATGTAGTAGATTGAGTTGACATGCGAAAATTGCGAAAATACATGCATTGTTCAATTTACACCACAGATAAAAATAAACATTAAACTTTCTAAGTTATCTAATGCACATAAAGAGAATGCTTGATTAGGCAGAAAATAATGGGATATTTCATGTTAGTTAAGGCCTGATCAATAACGCCTGAATCTATCCTGTTGTAAGAAAGATTGCAAACAATTTCGTTTTTTACGCCTCCTTTGGCTTGAAATTGAATGTGGCAAAATTATATGCCCCTATTAAAATTCATTATTTTTTTCTGTGACTTATAAAAATATGATTTTTAACGTGACGTAATGGTCTTTATATGCAGCCAATATTTTAAGATTTATTTTTTTAAATGACTGAGTTGGGAGTTTGTTTGGATGTATTTTGAAACTGTATAATTTCAGAGAGACGATCTGGACCCAACATACCGAACCTATCAACACAAGGCCGGGACCAACGGCTATACATGCCCTACAAAGGAACCCGTGATCAGAAATGTTTTGTCTCAGAAAACCCCAACGGCACCGACTGGATTCGATACCTGACCGACTGGGATGAGAGCCAACCAAAATTCTAAAGTACATGTGTTGGTATGAATTATTTTTTTAACAAAACTGCGACAAATGGACGGCAGACTGACTGGTCTTAAAACTTGAACGCAGAGATGGCATTTCGCACTAATGTGACGCCGGTGCGTCTGAGGATACAATCATAACTCACCGCAGATAAAGCTAAGTACCCTTTTATTCTGTGGTTAATAAACAGAGTGAAAGTGTGCGCCTGTGATGGGATGGTTTGGATTGACTGAATCACTCTCTCTTCTAAACGACCGCTCTCACGTGCTCACTCTGTTTTCGCCCACATGCTCATGCGTGCGATTGCTGCCGAGTACACTTGAGCGAGGACCCGCCAGTGCTCTTTCAGTGAAGCGCTGGTGCGGTTGATAGTGAAACTTCTGAAATCATCAAAACTTACGTACCAGATCTACTACACATAAAAAATCCTAAATTTTGACAAGCGTGTAAAATTTCCCCTCGTTTAATTCCAAGGCAAAGGTGGCGTAAACAATGAAATTTATTGCAATCTTTCATGCGCCATACAACAATTATGGCAATCTTTCATACGACAGGCTAGATTCAGGCGTTATTTGCCTTAAATTTACATGTAATATCCCATTATTTTTGGCCAAACCTAGCATTCCCTTTAAATACCGCAGAAAATTCTGTGTTTCTTTTCAGCTGTGCTGCACTAGGCACAACATAAACACAAAAAAGTGTCTGTTTATTCTTTCGTATTTTACCCAAATCATGTTTCGTAAACAGTTTGAAAGTAACATTTAATTTTCTGCGTTATATGATGCACATAAATGGAATGCCAGATTTGGCATAGGTTGGGACATTTCTCTAATATTTAAGCCAGTTAACGCCTTAATCTATAGTCTGTTGTATGAAATATTGCAAGCGATTTCTTTGTTTACGCTTGTTTTACCTTGCAAATGAACGAGGGGAGCCGTTACAAAGCTGTTATAATTCATTATATCGACAAAGATTTTTGATTAGGGCTTAGTTGACAAACGTAAACAATGGCTTTTTTCGTGAATTTCTCGTCATCAAAAACTCGCCTGATCAATCAATCACCATCTTTTCGAAGAGGAAGAGTATACCTAACCGATAGAATTTGAGGCTTACGTGGATAGCCTTTGTGCCATGAAAAATTTACGGAAGAAGCCATTGTTTACGTTTGTCAGTTAGGCCCTAATGAAAAATCTTTGTCGATATATTCTGTGTACAATTCACGAAAAATGTATTGATGTCAATCTCTCAAACTAGAGGAACAAAACAATTGACTAAGCTATAACAATTGATATCCGTTCAACCTAAGTAAATTCTAAGTTAGTCCTTGGTCATTGTTTTAAACCAGCAACTGCAATCAATTTCCTTATAGCACCATGAAGCTAGGATGTTGAAAACGAATATTGAACAATAAACTTGACCATTTACCATGCGTTATCTAATGCAAATGTATGGAATGCTAGATTTGCTACACGTTGCTGCGTTATCTAATGCGCATAAAGGGAATGCTAGATTGGGCAGAAAATAATGGGATATTTCATGTAAATTTAAGCCAGATAACGCCTGAATTAAGCCTCTTGTATGAAAGATTGCAAACAATATTGTTGTTTACGCTCGTTTGAATTACACGAGGGGAAATTTTAGGCGCTTACTAAAATTAATTATTTTTTTCTGTGTATGAATCTTCTAAGCTTGAAATAAGATCAACAATGCCCAGTAGTGACAATGCTAAACCTCTCGCAAATTTTCCATTTCTGCTGAGATCACAAAACTCTGTCAATCAGGCTACAATTGCAGCAAAGCATCAATCAACTCGAGCTCAATCAGCGAAACTTCCAAATTTCGCATCATTATTTGCATTTGCCCATTGAAAATTACACACAATTATCCCCAACAGTGATCGAGCAAATAAATATAATAACGATCCGCAATCCTCAACCGACAGGACCCAAAATCATAATCAATCAATCCGCCCGGAAAGGGTTCCTGCGGGGCTGGAAGACACGACTCAATCAGCAATGTCTGCTTGCTTGCTTGTGCAAATTTCTATTTTGATAGGTGCACGACATGAAACAAGACACGAACCGAATGATGATTCCGCGCCATTCCACCGCCGATGGATGACGAACGACGGCCTGACAGAGGCCATCTCGCCGATGATAGCGCTGTGACATTTGCGACGACGATGCCGCCGCCCCAACTTCAACAACACGACAAGAGCGGCGCGGCGCGGGAGAATTGGAAATGTAGGTGAAATGTCACCGAATGAAAGTGGAAATCTCACCGAAAGCGTGGCTTTACAGCCGATCCTAATTCCGACTTTCATCCGATTAACCCGCAAGGCTCATAAATAATTTGGACTTGCAAAACCGGGCGGGCTGAACATTTGTTTAGCGCGCCCGATTTCGACAGCGCCGTTTTAGCATTACAATGACTCATAAAAATCAACGCGTTCGCGTATTCAAACGGTTTTTGTTTTTTTTTTTCTTTTTCGGGGGGCTCAACCCACGCACCGTTATCAACCATTGTTTCTCAATGGCCGGAATTAAATCAACAAACGCGTTAAAACAACACCCATTTCGATGTTGGTTTTTTGCTTTTGCTTTCTCGATGAGATTTTCCTCCAAATATTACTCACCGCAGAAGTCAGCCGTGCGGACAGGTCCATTCAGTGGAAGTCATCGGTGGGTGCACAGGGAGAGAAAAAAAATAAGTCATTTCACTTTCGTTTTTGCATTTTAATTATATTTCGGGCCACTCCGGCAGACACATTTGAATTACAAAGAGCCGTCAAAACAAATTTCGACAGGTGCGCGAGTCGGCGCGCTCAGCCGGGGTTCGCTTCTTTCGGGCGTGGAAATCACCAGCAGTTATGTAACTATGTTTGGCCGGGGGACAGAAAAGTCGAATTATCTCGCTTTTCTTTCGGCGGTTCACTCTTCTTGTGTTCACTGGTCATCAACCTGATTTGCTGAATTTCGTGGACTGGCTTGCCGGAGGTTGATTGCTACCGTTGTTCGGTCATCGAATGAAGTGCGTGGTTTGGGAGGGAAGAAATAGGGGAACTGTAGCGTTGAAAATTAAAACTGATTAACTGCTGTGAAGAGTATCATTGTTTCGCGTGCGCTTCGAATTCGGCGCAGTCATGGGCACAAGTACCTTTTTTTTGCCCGGGGGTGTGGTTCGGAACCACGGGGGGCGTGTGAAGTTTTTCACTTTCACTGACAGGGAGACGATGATTTTGGCAACATTGTTGGCGGGAATTGGTTGGAAGTTGACAATGTATAGGATTTGAAAGAAGTCAATCGTTCAAATGACATTTTCCTAAATGATTTACATTTGTTTTGGTTTCTTTTTTAAAAGGTTTATTTGTTTGTTCAGGCTCAATATAATAAACTTGACCGAGCCAAGTTGTCGAATATTTACATTGAATCAAAATCTTAGAACGCAATGCTCTCGACGTTAATGAAAACTAAAATTTTATGGATTGGAAAATTTAGGTGTAAATTTTGAAGACAGTTTACAAACCAATATTATTCTGATATCTAGAACTTCAAATTACAATTTCTTATTGAATATTCTCAAAAAGAAACACGCAAACACAAACCCTTGAAATTCAACCTGAACATTTAAGTTATTCAAACTACAATCTGAGATGAACGCTGGTCAAAAATTTATACATGGGTTTCACGAATTCTAGAACGTGAACAGCTAACATATCTTGAATCAGTACATTGGTTTGTCAACCCCAGCTTAAGGAATCATAAACTCTAATCTGACTCAACGATTCTCAGCACAAAACAAACTATGTCTCTGCGTTCCAATATATGGCATGAGGCGATGCATCACACGACGAATGAAGACTCGATTCATATCCAACCGCCTGAACCAACATTTCTTAAAAACCTTGGGAATGATAAAATGTAGTCATTGCCCTACATTTTCTTCACTCCACATATTCTGCTACACAGTAAAAAATAATGAATTTTAACCAGCACGTAAAACTCCCGTCCATTTAATTACAAGCCAGAGGAGGCGTACACAACGAAATTGTTTGCAATCTTTCATTCGCCATACAACAATATTTATAAACTTTCATACAACAAACTAGATTCAGGCGTTATCTGGCTTAAATTTACATGAATTATTCCGTTATTTTCTGCCAAAACATTTCTTTTATTTGCATTAGATAACGTAGAAAATTCAATGTTTCTTTTCATCTGTGTAGATAACGAGTGATATCTTACGAAAAAAAAACGTTGAAAGCGATTTGTCGGTGATAAATATCACCTTCCAAAGCGTCCACCCTTGCAAGTGAGTCCGCTTTCTCATTGCCCGCAATCGAACAATGAACCACGCAAAGGGAGTAATAAAAGGACAGAAGATAAAACATTGTAAACACCTTGTATTTTCATTAGAAAAAAAATCCTTGCTGACCTCAAGGATTAAACAGCCCTTAACGAGTTGAGATGATCTGTGAAAATTAAATTATGATTCGATGATAAATAACTGTTTTTTCAAACAAATTTGGAGAAGTTGCTTAGTTTTTTCTTCTAGAAAGCTGAATAACTTTCCCATACTTGCTTGAACAAGCGGTTATTAGACAGTGATGTTTGTTCGGATGTATGTGACGCAAAAGTTTCTAACGAAGAATGTATTGCTAGAAAATGAGAAGAAAGATTAGAATTTTCCTGTATTAGTACACAACACTGAAGTAGTTGGAATTAAATGGAAAATACTAATTTTTCTTATCATTTTCTAATAACAGGTATTCAAATAAACAGCTCAAACTTTCCAAAATTATATTTAATGTTGCTAATTCAGGGACACTTACATTAAAATGAGCTTGCAGGCTACGAGCGGTGTGATAAATTTCATTTATTTTTAATTTTTGCCAGTCACACCTTCATCTTAAGCATCAAGGTTCATATACGTATCTAAGGTATGCTATGCAGAGCTCACCTCTAATGAGTGCTATTTAAATAACGAGTACTAAACTATTTTTTCTTGCTTTCCCAATCGTCAGAATGTTGCTTAACTGCTTGGAAGTGTTTTAACGATGCACCAAATTTCTCAAATGAATGTCGATATCTTTCTCTTTGGTTATGTGGATGGCGTGTTTCACAGTTGTTCTTAAGTTAATAAAACCAAATCCACTGCTTTTTTTAAGAGCTAGCATTTTTTTTTTCTTATGTGGCACACATAGAAAAAAAAAATACAGAGAAAATTAGACTGAGGTGACCCGATGTCCTCTAAAACTAAATCAATCCCATCATTCGCTGGGAGATTTTCAAAGAAAACTTTTCTCCGAAGACTGTAAAGCGATTTGACGCTAGTGGAAAACATTATTTGTCTAAAACTGATTACTTTCTAAACAAACGGCTCATTGAACTTTTTTTTTAGCAGCACTGCCAACTGCACTGTTAATAAGCGCGTAAAATTTCCCCTCGTTTAATTCCAAGCCGAAGGAGTCATAAACAACGAAATTGTTTGCAATCTTGCATTCAACAAAGAACAACGAAAAAAAAATTCTGGTGCTTACCGTTGCATGGATGTTCAAGATACCTGCTTAAGCGAATTGATATAAAAATAAAAAAAAATCGAGATTATACGAAAGGGTGTTCATGACATTCCTGATTTCGTTAGGCCTAGGTCATGATCACTTGTGAGAAGTAGATCGGTTAGTAAAATGAGTTCACAGTTTTCGACTCAAAGAGTATGATACTGTTATGAGGAGGTGAACAACTGATGTAAACACTCCTAAGCAACATCAACATGTACGGATAGAAAAGAAGAGGATAGGTGATTGGATGGTCGGCACGAAATTCAGTTCGTACATTATATAAATGCGCTGCAATGATAGAATTTTGCGACATGGCAAGCTTTACTTATGTCGTTCAAGCAAAAACATAAAATCATCGGGTAACTGATATTATATCATGGTAATGATGATTTTTATATTATTTACGAGATATCAACGATAATAACACTAGTCGGCAAAATCGGAACTTTTTTCGCTCCCGTCAGCATTTCTGATTGGATTTTATAGATTTTGCTACGCTGAATCCAAATATGGGCTCAGAAATGCTGTAACACGTCCAGTTTTTGAGAAAAATGTGATTTAAACTCACAAAAACACGTACTTCCGTAGTAATATGATCTACCTAAGCAACAACCAGAATATTGGCTCTGCCTTTTGCAAGTTGGACTTAGATTTTATGGAATAGACCTCCCTGAATCCATTCGTGAACACAGATTTTTCATAACACGTAAGATTAATGAAATCAACCGGGTTTTCATTCACAAAATTACGAATTTTCAAATGTCATTCCAATACAATACAATACAATTTCGAATGTCATTCCAATACGAACATACTAATCACTTATCAAATCTTTACAAGAACCAATCTTCGAAAGCGTTACAACTTGATTTACGCCCAAATCATGAAGAATGATGTTAGCAACAGATAGTGGGCATTCGCACTTGCCCCATCCAATTTGCATCTCAATTGGGTGCCCGGATGGTCCCTCCCATATCCCAGTAATATAAATTTCTACACAGTTTGAAAAAACATGTAATTTTCTGCGTTATCTAATGCACGAAAAGGGAACGCTAGATTTGGTAGAAATCAATGAGATATACCATGTAAATTTAGGCCAGATAATATCTGAACCTAGCTGTTGTGTGAAAGATTGCAAACATTGTTGTATGGCGCATGCAATATTGCAAACAGTTTCGTTGTTTACGGTTCCTTTAGCTTGAAATTAAACGAGGAGAAATTGTTCGCGCCTATTGAAATTATTATTTTTTAAAAAGAGAGTATAACATCAATTTAAAAAATTCTTCTAACATGGGTTTGTTAATGCAAAAGAATACGTTGATATTCTAATACTCATATCCCTAAAACGGCTGATAACAGAGTTAGTCATTATCATAGATCAAAATTTTTATAAAAATATGTATGAGTATTCTGAAAAAGCTATATAATTTTCTAGAGGACATGTTAACAAACGTTTACTCAATAACACTCTAGTTACACCAGAAAGATAGCAATTTGAGTGATTAAAGAGCCAGATTTGATGGTTTTTGAAACAAAACTAATCATAATACCGCAAAACCTGCTAGTAATAAGTGTATGTCGGTCTTCTACGGCCATTTCGAATGAAAACATTCAAATGTTCATCATAAACTTGTGTATCCGGTTTGTAAGAGGATCTATTCAAACATTTCTATGTCAGCTGGAGCACCAATGAGAACCCGTTCCTGAGTTGCCATTCATATTCCCAGCCGATGGTCATGGAACTGAGCGAAGGATAAATTTGGGAGAAATTTCACGACGAATGACGAAAATGGATTGAGTCAGTTATCCTCTAATAGAGGTGCTTCTTTCTTTTGATTTCATCAATATTTTTTTGCATTTGAAGCTGACAGGATCCTTGTCAGGATCGCTTAATTTTTTAAGTTAGCCTGCGTAACATTTGAAAGGGACCATCATTGGTAGTTTACCCTCATCGACTTTCTCTTTCGTATGGTTAAGCCGTGACTAACCATTGAATTTTTGGCGCGGCTAATAGTTTAGGTCACAAGAACACATTGTTAGCTTGTAAATTGAAAAACACATTCCATCAAAAATGCTTTTGCAGTCACGTTATTCACATGAAGTAAAGCCGATTTGGAGATCAGTGAATAATGAAAAATGACAAATGATAAATGATTAATGATAAATGATAAATGATAAATGATAAATGATTTATTATAAATAATAAATTATAAATGATAAATGATATTTTATAAATGATAAATGAGAACTGATAACAGATTAATGATAAATGATAAATGATAAATGATAGATGATAAATGATAAATGATAAATGATAAATGATAAATGATAAATGATAAATGATAAATGATAAATGATAAATGATAATTGAAAAATTATAAATAATAATTAATAAATAATAAATGATAAATGATACATGATACATGGTAAATGACAAATGATAAATGATAAATGATAAATGATTAATAATTAATGATAAATGATTAATGAACAAATGATAAATGATAAATCAGAAATGATAAATGACAAACGAAAAATGATAAATGATACATGATAAATGATAAACGATAAATTAGAAATGATAAATGATGAAAACCGATTGACTTTCAATACAGCGATAAATTATAAGGAAAATTTGACATACATGAATTATGTTTATTCTTTTCGATCAAAATTTTCGAATTCTAAATTCGATGGAATTTAACAAATTTAATCCAAAAACCCAAGTTATTCTGAGATTTTGACCAAATATACTACCTAGTGAGTGTCCGTTTGAGTGCGTGGCGATCCATACATAACAAAATTGAAAGTCCATACAAGAAACGTAACAAAGGGGGGGGGGGGGGGTAAAAGTCATATTTTGCTTGACGTAATTAATGGACGTTCCCTTATATAGATAAACATCAAAATGGAAGTAGAACTATCACCGTTATTTTATAGACGTCGATAAAGTGAGTGATAAACTCGTTAGAACCCCTTTGCTTTGAAATTGGTAAAGTGTAAAGAGCTAGTTGACAATCAAAAGTGAATATGGGTTTTAAAATTTTAAAAAAAATGTATAGGTTGATTTATCTTAGAACAATAATATATATTTTATGTCAAGGCGATATTTTTTCGATGGCAAAGATTCTCACCTGTTGACACTCAATTCAGATTGCCAGCTCACTGCCGTTTCATGCCCAATTAGAAGGAGATACAACTTACTCAGCCTTCTGTTCATCCTCAGCAGCATCCCTGAGACTCTTTATTAGTCCAGTATAGTTTCCACTTAGCAATTGCCCAATATTTCTCGATAAGGCAAAATTAGATGCAAATTGGTTGGTTGTTTTTTCAATGGAATTCGCCATATTTTCACGGTACCACTGAAGTTTTTCTTGACTGTAGTGCAGCTAGCCGAATTTGGCCAAAACTTTACAAGACTTTTGTGATCTTTCGATGAATGGTAGAATGCGTTTCATTCGTCGTTTGCAATTGTAAATTGTAATTTGAGCAATTGCATTGTAATTTGAGTTTATTGTCCGCCTGAAAATCGCTAGTCAAATCTAGTCCTAAATTCAAATCTTTATATTTTTCGTCATTCCTTGTGAGAATCCCTCTATTGAACTTCTAAGCGGGTGTTTTGACGATTCTGTTCTGTGTTAGTATCCATTTTGGCATGATAAAAAAAATAGCCTTTGCTTGAGGTGAAACTGGAGGGAGTTCTTTTTCCATATGATTTATAGGTTAGGTTAATTATCACTTCAAGATTTTCGCGACTTAAAATCATAAACAGAACAAAACAAACATCGCTCAATTTTCTAATCAATGGATGCTACGGTGAAGCAAACGATTCTTGCAAATTTCACGCCTGAAGTCTTAATAGTATTTGAGGTTTGTGCTCAGAAAACTTCGAAATGATAAGGACTTGATCCCGTATGTCCTTAAATGGGTGAGAAAAACACCGTCCGGTTTTTGTCTGAATTCTATCGTATTACAATGTTGACATTTGAGTTTGTAATTATTGAACCTTTTTACCGATCGTTTGTTCCACTTCGCGATGCTTACTGCAATGCTTCCGGAAAAAAGTTTTCAATCCACAAAAACGTTTAAGGATACTGCACACGTATGGGTTAGCCAAATTGAACGACTGTTCGATTTTTGAACTTGCGCATTTTCATATTCAACGATGGTGTGCAAAATAATATACTTGTATCAGATTCCAGCTGCCACAATCTTTTCAAATCTCAATGAATCGTAACAAAACTGTTATCAGTGAGTGACCCGTTAGAACCTTAGTCACTCGGACCACTGTAACAAATTGTGCAGTGCGTCCAGATTTTAAGTGACTCGAGCTTTATTTGTTAGTTCTTTCAAATCTTTACAAAATTCAAAATTGTTTGTGTCAGAAATATCAGCCTGGCTTATTCAAACAATATATGACTTTGTGTGTGCATACAACTCAACTTTCACAGAATGGCAGTTTTTTTTTATGAAAGAAAAATGACTGCAATTATCATTACTATTGTTTTCATTCTAATCACAGACTGCAAACATTTTTTAACCGGGAGTTGAAGGGTGATAGCTCTGTTGGGATCCAGTAACCCATTTCAGAAATCCTGGTCACTCACGTTCATTCCGAGGTCACTTTCACGTTAAACAAGCCCCCAACCCCCCCAAACAGAATACTTGCATCAATTGGCTATTTGCATTATGTTTATACTTCCATTATCGCAACATGTTCTGTTTTGATAGTGGCATGTAAAAAAAAAAATTTTTTATTTACAATTGGTTAGATCTCACCAGTAATGTATGACGTTTCTTAACTGATCATGCTCCGTTTGTAATTTTTTTTAATGTTTTTCCGTTGCATCTCCTGTTGTGGTTTAATCAATTCCCAGTCTCGTATTCGCCAATCGATTTCCGTGTTTCGATCAAAACCAATTGCTTGTGAGGCCGTTAAATCAAGCTTCAGATTCGGAAGCAAGCAGTTTTTCAACGTGAGAACGATTTTCCCGTACAAACGTTGCTGTTGAAACTGTGAACGTCACGAGGTGGTCCCCTTTTTCTGCGGGGCCTCTACGGCTGCTGTTCGCGTCGTTGTCATTATTCCTACAATTGCTGCTAGAGCTAATTTATCATGGTCATTTCTTGATGGAAAAAAATCACGTCGCACAATTTTCATAAACTTCAAATGCAAGCAAAAGTCTCGGCACGAGACTTGATCCACCTTCCGGCGGCCAGCTTAAGTGAAATGCATAAGAAGAAACTTTACTCTGACTTCAAAATTTACAATCGCCGAAGAACAGGAAACCCGTGACAGCTCGCGAAAAACAAACTGCCTGCGCCCAAAGCTTACTGCGATCTCTTTATTGAAATAAGATTATATATTTTCTAAATTTTGTGAAATCCACACTTTGAAAATTGGTTTTCTTATTTGTTTACATCTTAAATATTGCCTTAAAGATATGCCCGGTTTTTCTTTCGCTGACTTAACAGCAAAACTTCGCAAAACGTTACACGTTACTTACACAACAATAACAAAATGACGAATCTAGGCCAAACCTAAAATGTGCAACAGTTGAGTCCTGATTTGACATGTATAATAAATGACAAGACAATATAGAAAAAGTCTTCTCAAGACTATATAGTTACGTTCCTGACGCTGTGAACAGATTTGACTTCCTTAAAACGGTGTTTAGACCTTGCAAAAGTGCCCTCAGGAAATTGTACGTCTTTGGTCATTGACGAATATTTCAATGAAACAAAAGGTCGCACAACCGTACATTGATTTACTACTCGGATACAAAATCTTCAATGAAATTAATTTGAGCAAAAAATCTGCTGGGAGATACGGAAACACTGTAAGGTGTTGAAACATTTTTAAACAATTATTTAAACAGCTCAAACCCTCTAGGATTCAATTATTTTAAAGCCTGATGTCCAATAAGTGTGAAATTTCCCCTAATTTTAGGCCCCTCTTTGCTTACTTTATTTGCTCCCAAACGACCATTTGTCACATGACTTTTAACTGCGCCATTACTGCTTCGACGACAATTAACAACCCGTCCAAGTCAGTTTGCGTTAATTCATCCCAACCGTAGGAAACTAGAGCACGGCTCGTACTTTCTTGTGGAGCATCAATCCCAACCAACTGCCCAGCTTGGTATCGTTTGGAAATTTGCCAAAACCCATCATCGTAATCGCAAGCAAATGGTGTGAAAATTGAAAACCCTGGAACCATTTGGACAGTGCATTAGGGGAAACTTTTGTTCCGAAAAATAAACAGTTTAGTACCTTGTCGTGCGAGATGGACTGTTTTCCAATTTCCAAACACACTAAACAAATACGAAATTGCTGCCGGCAAACATTTGCCCTGGGCCCTCGGCGATTTCTCGAATGCATTTCACATGTTGTCAAACAACAACAACAAACTATCGCTTCGGCTTCGGTGGACAAATTACATGTGCAAACAGTTTTTTGCAGAAACCAATCATCGTTGCGGGGAAGAAAATCTGCCAATTCGCTAAATGCATCATCTTTTATGCAAAGTCCGTCCGATACCTAGATAAACAACAAAACCATCGTCGTCGGAAAAAAACGCCTAGAAAATGTGCGAAAGAAAAGTGGAGTAAGTGAAAACGATTTGAGCCCCTTCCGACGATGCAAGGGGGAAGAGTTGCGGCTGCAGTTTGTATGCAATTTACTTGCTTCCTCCCTCCCCCCCTCCTCCCCTGGAACGGGTGGCGATGGAAGTGGTGGAAGTTGTGTAATAGCGCAAGTGCACATAATTGTAATTATGTATTTTGCAACATTACCGCACTCGGGGCTCCGCAAGTCCGCGATCATGTGAGTTGTTGTTGTTGTTGTTTTGGAAAGTGGCTTAGAGGAATGCGTGCAAATAGAGAAAGAAGACCCCAGTTCGGTGCAGCACAGGCTTAGGTGAAGAAAGGGAAATTTGATCAGGAGGATCGAATGGCGGACGACGACGGTGGGGCAGGCGATGGTTCGATGTTGTTTACCTAGTTTTTACGGCATTTTTATGGGTAACTCGGAATTGAATCACGACGGCCGGGGAGGAATGGAACGGAAGCGGACGATGGGGGCCTACAGGTTGCCACCAGAAGATGTTGGGAAAATATTGCATCTTTTTGCTAATTTTTGTTGGGATGCAAATTGCGCTTTGGTTTTGTGCTGTGGTGGATCACTGCAGCAATTGAAAGTAGATATCTTGGACTTGCAAAGTTTCTATTTTACTATTGACTGTATTGCATGAGAAGGATCTCCAAGTGTCGTTTTTTCTTCATAAATTGATCAGTATGTCGCTTCTTTCAAGTAAACAAACTATTCAAAAATTCCTCAAATCTCGTATCTTTTGATGATAAAAAAATCAAAATATGTGTCATTGCTCAATAATTGGGGATGAAATATTCAATATCTAGTATAGATTCTGAGTTATATAAATTATATTGCCGTTGAGAATGCTTCAGCGTGAGCCCTTTTACGTTGCATATTCTCGTCAGTTAGCAGCCAGCGGTGGTTTAAACAAAACTTTGTGTCCACTGAATATAGCCAATCCAGCATTTGACAACACCGTCTCCCTTCTAGAACGTACTAAAACCATGGTTCCTACCACCCGACAGTGCTGCGTAAAGTGCTGCATAAGCTAAAGAGGAAGATTGAGGGCAAGGTGCCTTAGGTCAAGAGAGTTGGTCCCACATCAAGTTCCCGAAGAAGATCCGGCTGTGACAGGCAATCATCAACAAGGCGGGTTCCAGGTTGCCGTTCCATATTTAAGAAAGATATAAGTTTATCTTGATCCGATTCAACTCATCCAGTGATCTCTTGGCATAATGGGTTGAGTCAAGAGGCCAGCCAAACGACGAATACGCGTGATACTTTTAGATGAAAGCGGCAACTTTGCCCATATACAAATCTCCACTGTTCACGGCAGGCCCCGTTGGAAAGAACGGCGGCGGATCTTCTTCGGGAACTAGATGTGGGGACCAACCTCTCGTCCCAAGGCACCTTGCCCAGTCTTCCTTTGTAGCTTCAGCAGCACTTTACGGCCACGCAGCACTGTCTGATGGTGGGAACCATGGTTTCGTTACGATCTAGAAGGGAGAGGATGTTGTAAATGCCGGATCGGCTATATCCAGCGGACACAAAGTTTTTAAGCCATCGCTGGCTGCTAACTAACGAGAATATGCAAAGTTAAGAACTTACGCTGAACCATTCTCGACGGCAGGAATTACCTCAAAATTTAGAATTTATTTCACTTAGAATTTGTACTACACACTTAGAAATTATGTATTTTACACGAGACGTAATTCATATTTGTAAAAAGTCCGGGAACGTAAACAAAGATTTCGTGTAAAATTATGTCTCCTGAAACCGACACATACGCAATTCTATGAAAAATGGGTTTGATTGGATTTATTTTCTCATCTCTTTCAACTCATTCTTATGTGCAAAGGACGCTTGCATGTGTCGGTCTCAGGGGACAGAAATTTACATGACATTTTGGTAGTGAGTAGATATTGAATATTTTATCACATCAGCATACAACTTGTTGTGAGCATTCTGATAGAGTGCAATCGGATGTTTATTCACTAACAATCAGAGATGTTTAAATTTGAGAATAGCAGAGTAAGTTTGCGAGAGAGATAAGAGATAGCAAAAAATACATGGAACAGTAATTAACCTAAAATTAGCAGTAATTTACCTAAACTTTTGAGAAACTATTTGCTACCAATTTCGTATTGGTTTGTCCAGAAAAAGAATGGATTTTTGATAACTAGAAATTTGAAGAAAAAATTAGTATATTGCATTTTAATTTCAACTACACTCTATTGCTTATCTTGACAGATACGCATATTTCGTCTACAATGTGTAGACTTCATCAGTGTCTTTTTTTTCTCACTTCTAGTTACAGGTATTCCACTAAACAGCTCACACCTTATAGGATTTTAGATGGTGAACATGTCTCGCGAATGAATTTGGGTCTTCTCCTTGGTCTTTTTGAAGCCAGGTGATTTTTACTCTTCATCGGCTGGATGCAAATCATTTGTTTAAATTGGTTGCAGCAACGTGGTTGTTGACTCAAATCAGTTACACAGCAGTTACTTCAATCATATTGCAACAAGTATGCTATTTTAGTGGGATGTTCGCTAATATAGCCCAACAATGCGAAGGCCGACTTTATGCCCAAGTAGCACACTACGATCATAATTAGTTGTAGTAACTTGATTATAACTTAGCAAGTCATATTACGTGTAGTCAACCGAATCTCAACATGTGTGCTACTAAGCATCACGTTGGTAAAGGTTATGAGCAGATAATTGAAATCAATTGTTTGATAGTAGTTCCGTTCATGCTGATGCAGGGCTGAGCATGTCGCCTTATGCATTTTCTAGAACTGGTTTACACCGGACAGTGATTCAGCGCCAACATTAGATCAGGGCGAATCTGCTTTTGTAAACACTGGCTTTCGTAGTCATTTTCCCTTGAGCAAAGGTCACAAATACAAATTCAGCACTCTGTTAGGAAGAGGAGCTTTATCTCTATCCGCTGATATATTCAATTTGAAGAAATTGTATTCAACTTCCGATAAATTAGCAGACAAAGTGTTTGTTTACAAAAGCAGATTCGCCCTAATCAAATGTTGGCGCTGAATTTATTTCACTACCTTCCAGGACGATGATTGCCAATTGGTTCACTCCAGGGTGCCGTATAATTCCGCTTCTAATCACGTTGCGCCTCTCCGACCTATAAATCTACCACGTGGTTCCGGCCCTCACCTTCCTTGCGAGGTCGGTCGTTTTCGATTTTCATTCGCTTGGGGTCGTCTGGGTCTTCTTGAACGATTTCACCACACGGGATACGGTCGAATTATCTATTCCCAACGGTTTCGTGACCCACCTGTTGGACTGGCGATGCACTTCTTGCTTGGAAGCCATCTCGGTAACCACTTGACAAATTTGAGACAAAATTTTGTAAAACATTGCACTCTAAAATAGTTTTACTCACAATTTTATCAGTTTTCACACATGTTATAAAATGTTACACACACAAAAAAATGTTGCCTTTATTTTCGAGCACAATCTTTACCGTTGAGGTCCCGTTGTGAGGCCACCAGACACGAATTATATACTGGAAACATCGATTGATAAAGACCTGCAGCTTCTGATTGCTCTCCGCTGATACACATCACGTCTCGCTGCCGTATTAGAGTACAGATTTCAGTGTTGAATTGATAATTTGAATTTTACTGCGTTGACATTCCTGGTCCAAACAAAGGTGACTAAAATTACCCATTAATTAAAAATTTAAACTTAAATTTAAGTAATCTTCGATAAAAGTTCATTGGATGGCTAGTAAATTTCAGGAAATAAACAAAAATCCACATTCCACAAATTCCAAAAGTTGAAATAAGTTAAAACTGTTCATGGTTTAAAAGAACAAAAATAATCAAAGGAACTCCCATAAAAGTTCATTTTGCAAAGATTTAATGAAATAATAAGCTCAATTTCTAGTGTCAGAAGTTCAGCCTAATATATTTCAGTTTACTGACCCTTTCAGCCTGATGGCGTTCGGTCTAATAACATTTGGCATAATGATTCTACGGCCTATAACATACGAATGTCACTGCAGCCATTTTACTCGGTTTTGAATCGTTTTGGACTCACTCCTGTTATAAGTAAATGGAGTCACTCAAATTTGAATACATGTAACTGGTGTTGACAGGTCGACATATCAAAACCGGCGACTCAAATCAGATGGATGTTGTTGATTTGACAATTTGCAATCAACTCTGAGAAAAATTTCTGTCGTTATACCGACAATTAAATCATGGTCAGGATGACAATCGCAAATAACGGTAACAATAACCATGAGAATGGTCGAGATTCACCACGTTCATGGCATTTTTGACTATGATCATGGTAGCAAGGACTACTCCGACATTATGGCAAATGTTGGATCAACTATTTTAAATGGTCGTTTTTACCATGACCATAGTAGGTTCAAAATCACTATACTGTAATAGTCATCCTAACCCCAATAACGGTAAAATTGACTATCAAATTTGTCTCTGTGCAGTTACATTTCCTCAAATTTGAGTGACTCCACTTTTGACGAACGTGACTCAAAATCGACTCAAAACTGAGTTAAAATAACTGGCCGTGCAGCTCTGTGCTTTTCCGAATCCTACACGCTGCTAGAATAAGTTTGACCCAAATATGGGTGAAGAATACCCATAGTCTGCGAAAAATTCACATACCCATTTATGAGTACGTTACTACTTACCCATATTTGAGTATTTTTTACGAAACTAATTTACTCAAATATGTGTGTGCACTTTTTGCGATTATTGCTAAACTTAGCTTAGCGTGTATGGAAGATGCAATGCACTGCACGGCTACAAATTGAACTCAATGTGAGTGTCCACTTTACTCAGTCGCATAGGAACTGCGACTCAGTTTCGTAAAAGTGGAGTCACTCGTACGACCGAGTAACTCCACTTTTTACGAAACTGAGTCGCAGTTCCCATGCGACTGAGTAAAGTGGTCTCTAGAATTGAGTTAAATTGTCCCGCCGGATGTGCACTACTCCTGAAAGCAAGCAAACTCGCAGCAAGTAAAAAGAGTAAGTTTACTCTCACTCTTTGATGCAGTGCGTGCCCTTAAATGGGTATGTGCACTTTTCGCGATTATGGGTTTTCTTCACCCATATTTGGGTAAACTGATCATAGCGTGTACACCTACACTGACTAGCGAAGTGTTCTCATTTCTCTAGCTCACACCCGGCCGTCAATTGAACTCAATGTGAAAGTCTACGTTACTCAGTTGCATGGGAACTACGAATCAGTTTCGTAAAAAGAGAAGTAACTCGGCCTATGAGTGACTCCACTTTTGCCGAAATTGATTCGTAGTTCTTGAGTAAAGTGTACTCTCACATTGAGTTCGATTTGGTGATGAAATTGACTCACCCGATACGAAACACTCACGCACTCTGGCTCTTTCATACACGACCAGAAATTGAACTCAATATGAGAGACCCACTTTACTCAGTCGCATGGGACATGTAGCTTCGTCGAAACTGGGTCACTTTCCATGCGACTGAGTAAAGTGGCTACACATATTGAATTCAATTTCAGGCCGTGTAGAATATGTGCCAGAAGGATTGCCCTCAGCCGTTAACTGAAGACAATGTGAGAGCCCATCTTATTCAGCCGCATGGGAACTACGACTCAGTTTCGTAAAAAGTGAAGCTACACAGTTTTTTCGGAACTGAGTCACAGTTCCCATGCAACTGAGAAAAGTGGGCTCTCGTATTGAGTTCAATTTCTGGAGTTCTCTTTGCGGCCATGTATGAAAATAACTCACTCGATAGGAAATACTCTCGCACTCGCGGCTCTTTCAGAGAATATGTGCACGGCCGTTAACTGAACTCAATGTGAGAGTTCATCATACTCAGCCGCATGGAAACTACGACACAGTTTCGTAAAAAATGGAGCTACTCAGTCTATGAGGGACTCGGATTTTTACGAAACTGGGTCGCAGTTCCCATGCGACCGAATAAAGTCCCACATTGAGTTCGATTTCTGGCCGTGTAGACTTAGTAACTCCACTTTTTAAGAAAATAAGTTGTATTTAGTTCAATTTGTGACCGTGTAGTTTTAGGAATGTAACGTGTCTTCATTTCGGCTCATTTAAAGCTTGTTTTTTAAAGAGTCACCCACAACTGATACGTTGCGGATGCGTTGACGTATATTTGACAGAAAACCTATGGGAAAACTGTCAAATTCACGCAAACGCATCCGCAACGTATCAATTGTGGGTGACTCTTAAGACAGGGTTAAATACGGTATAACTGATGTCAAGCAAGATCACAAGGAAATTTCTAGCTTATAGTTTCGGTCATCTTGGACAACACAATCGATGAGGGGCATTCATAAACGACGGAGACTTTCCTTTGGTTTGACCAAAGTCTACACTAAAAAAAATCGACACGTTGTTTCCACGTGAAAAGCACGTACTTTTCGTGCACTGCCAAAGCCAGTAATAAACGCGTGGAATTCACGTAAGAGCTACGAATTCATATTCTACAAGAAAATTACATATATGTTACATGATTTTTGACGTTCAATTCACTGACACGTAATGTTCAACTGATTTTGCTGAAAACGATTTGGTTACGTGTTCAGGTTCTAGGTACGTGAAATTTCACGTGAAAACAACGTGTTGATTTTATTTTTGAGTGTATGCTACCGACAAAATTTCAAAAAAAAATTATGGGGAAAAGTCTACGAAATGGGCAGGGGGGTCTGAGGTTTTCGAAAAAGAATCTAGGTGGTTTTGAAAAAGGCCCTTTGCGAAAAGGAGTATGAGAATTGAATACTTACCACTTCGACTTTGTAAAGAAATCTGTTTGTAAGCGTGAAAATAATTTACATTATTTGTAGACTGCAGTGCAGCCAATATGTAGTCAAAGTTTGACGTGGGGGGCTCGAGCCATCATTTCTAGTTTTTATGTCGACGAGATCTCGAAAGCATCTGAGAAACTTTATTTACAATGTAATGCTTTGTTCAGACTACAAACTAACATAATAGAAGGGTGTTTTGAAAATTATCTACAAGGAAAATGTCACCGAGATAACCGTGTATTATGTTGCAACGCTGAAGTATGAACAAAGCATAACACTGTCACGTTTACTACACAGAGAAAATTATGAATTTTAACAGTCATGTAAAATTTTCCCTCGTTTAATTAAAAGTCAAAGGGGGCGTAAACAACGAAATTGTTTGAAATCTTCTATGCGCCATTCAACAATGTTTGCAATCTTTCATACAACAGGCTGGATTCAGGCGTTATCTGGCTTAAGTGAACATGAAACATCCCGTTGTTTTCTGCCAAATCTAGCATTCCCTCTATGTGCATTAGATAACGCAGAAAATTCAATGTTTCTTTTGATCTGTGTACTTAATGAGAGTTGTTTGACGAGTGATGACTTCAAATTCAAAATTCCAAATCCTCAGGATTCTCGAATCAAATGCTTATATTTTACAGATAGAAAGAAAAAAAAATTCTGCGTTGTCTAATGCACATAAGGAAATGCTATACTTGGCAAAACAATTAAGGGGAATTTTCATATAAATTTAAGCCAGATATCGCAGGAATTAGGCCTCTTGTATGGAATTACGTTATGCACGCTTGCTTTGGCTTGAAATTAAACGAGGGGAAATTTTTCGTTTTTTTTTTAAATTCATAATTTATTTCTGTGTATATTGTGAATAATTTTTAACACTGCAAAAAAATTTTGCAGTGAAAACGACAAATTTCCCAGACTGTGCCAGGGGGCGAGACTCTATCTCAGATGCAGGATTTTTTTTTGTTTTGCTTCTGTGCGATGTGCGCACGCTTGGTAGATAGAAAGAAGATTTTAAAGATTTTGATGAAGATTTTAAAGATTTACTGCAAAAAGTTGCAGCACGATGCAAGTTGAAGGATTAAGATTCACAAGCTGAAAATAGATTTTTAAAAGATTGATTCGCTAGCGTGGGATTTTTCGATCATCTTGAATCTGGATTTAGATGTGTCGCACCCCCAGGACTGTGACTATTTTCAAAACTTCCATGCAATTTCAGTCAAATTTACTACGTTTATGGTACATCCTTCAACATTTGCGGTATATTTGACAGATTTCATGGTTGATCTAATCGCTGGCAAAGTAAAATCAAACGCATTTATAGTCAGGTGAAAATTGTTGGTGTTTGCGCTTAATTTAACCCTCGAATAGGGGAGGTGGTACAGTGGATTTTATTGCTTGTAGACCATCGACAAAACGAAACATTGACTTGTACGTATATCGCCTTACGAAGAGTGTAGGTCTAACACAGCAAGGCCGACCATGCACTTTCTTGTGATTGATGTTGTAAAGACAATGGACGAGAAAGGAAAGGAACCTGAGATATGACACGCTACCCTCGATCTCTTTCTTTAACACTTGGCCAAGTCCTTTTGATTGGCAAGGATTTGTTGGACGTGATTATTAGATGTCTATTCTCGAAGAAGCTGAGAACTCATGAACTCAAAATGAACACCTGGAGTTTGAAATATGAATGGAATGTTTCGGGAAGCTTTCCCTGGACCAGCGAGCAAATATTTGTGAACATTAATATACTTTATAAAGCATTGGAATTGACACCAGTTGAACAAATTAATGTACAATCCTTTACTGCCAAATCTCCCGGAATGGAACAAAACCAATTTCCTCTTGTGTTCAGGCTTCAAAGCCAAGGAAAAGCCTCTACACTCGCATCTGATATAATGCTTGATGTCAAAATGGCTTTTGATCAATTTTCGAGTACTTTTTCAAACAGACTTACCTGATTTTGTAAACTAAGATGGAACGTAAGATTCAAACGTTAAATTCTTGAAACCCTCTAGCACTTTCATGCATACCTGGGCCACCAACACAAGGAATACCATTTCCCTGACATGATCGTGATGCTACTTTCCGTAAGGGTGCTGAGAATCTTTGTTCACAAAATCGGATACCTCGTTTTGAATAAGTTGTCGAGAAGTGATTGAAAAAAAAAAACGCAATGAAAAGCATCGTCAATCACAGTCGGCCTTGTCATTTTAACGTTCATCCACCTAGAAGTAACTACTATGTATTGAGCTCCAATCAATCCACTCCGATCAATCTCATCCAATAGATCACATCGATTTGAAGTCCGAATAAAAAACCGCCATAATAGCCAATCACGTGTACCGGCGACCTCACCTCGACCGAGTCTTGCCTGACCGAACTTATTAATACGCACCATGTCGCACAGAGCTCAGCACCCACAACCCAACATCATCGTCATAGTCACAGTAGTCGGAACATCTGCGGGCACCCAGTAGGGGCTGGAAGTACACATTGTCACACGAGTCGGACGTCCGTCGGGCCGCCTTGAGCCAGATTCGCACCGGTCGCAGTTTACAATTGCAGAAATCATACTTTGGTCGGCGGGGAGAGTCTTCGGGCAACTCTTTCCTGGTTGTGATGTTTGCATTGTTGTTCGGATGTTACTTGTAGTTGTTATCAGCTTGGTGGCAGCCAGCATGAATGAATCGTTTAAAATAGGTACGAGCCCGGGTGTGAGGGGTGGGGGTGATTTTCCGAGGCGGGCTGGTGGGGAAAATTGCGAATCGTAAAACCGGGTTGGCGGAACAATGGGTACTTGAAGCGAGCGAGCATGATGCTCTACACAATGTACCTACCTACCTAGCTAGAAGCGGGCGAGAAATGATGCTGCTGCTGGCTGGTTGGCTGGCTGGTTGGCTGGTGGGAGTCGCCGACATTATGGGGAAAAATAATTGGCGGAAGTGCTATTTGCGTTCGGTCGTGATTCGTTTTCCAATGAAGTCTACATTATTAGATTAGCCATTCTGAATGGGTTGGTATGCTTTTTTTCTCTCTCATTTGGGATTGGGTTTGGATTAGGCGAAGGCAGATGGGGGAGGCCCAGGTGGATGCGATTCAGTAGGAAGCATAGTTAATCAGTCGATGTTCGGAATGTACGTTTTTCCGGCGATGTTTGTTGTTGGAAGTTCATGGCTTTGGGGTGTTACTTTTTTTTGTATCACTGTAAAGTATTAAGCGCGAAGGACTTTCCGCATTGAAAAAACCTTATGGTAGGCTGATGCGATTGTAATTATTCAGAATGCAGTGAGATGGCGCAACTGTGATGAAAGCAGAGTTGCGATCACACATTTTGTTTCAATTGTATTCGTTTGCCGATAACTGATTCCAGAAGCTGAATTTCAAAATATGACTAGTCTAGCGCCGATTTTACTTACAAATCTTACTTGAATATTTGTGAGTTCTTACCGCGACTGTTATGCTGAATATTCGCTATCATACCCTGCACAGAAAAAAAATCATTTTAACAAGCGTGTAATATTTTACCTCGTTTTATCCAAGCTAGAGAAGGCCTAAACAACAAAATTGTTTGCAATCTTTCACGCGCTATACAACAATGTTTGCAATCTTTCATGCAATAGTCTAGATTGAGGCGTTATCTGGCTAAAGTTTACATAAAATATCTCATTATTTTCTGGCAAATTTAGCATTCCCTTTATGTGCATTAGATAATGCAGAAAATTGAATGATTCTTTTCGTCTGTGTGGCTATAATAATCCACAGACCACAGACAATTAGGTTCTCGCCGAGCGGTTTCACAAACACTAGCGTGCTGCTTTACACGTAAAGGATCGATTTGTTTATTGTTTTCAACCACGAGATCAACTGTCAAAGTGTTCAGATTGACAACGGTTTGTTTTTGATTTTCAACCAGCAAAATGATTGTATTAGTGAAGCTGGTTACTAATACTAACGGCGGCAGAGAAGTCTATAACAGAGACGCGCAATGAAAGTTCCTGTTGAATCAGCAGCACAGTTTTGACTGATTTCATTGCAGTGAAATTGGCAACCGCAATTCTTCCGGTGGTTTCAAATGACTTCTATGCTTATCGAACAATTTTGTGCTTTGTTCGTTTGGTTCAGCGTCTGATGTTTCATTTAGTTTACTTGGCTTTAGTCCTTGCGCTACTGAATATGCCGTCTTTGTATTGAAGGAAGTTGTAATATTAGTTAATCATCATAAGTTGACTATGATGAACTGAACTAGTAAAATGCAAATACCTGTAACTTTTTAGGAAACCTTATTTTAATTATTTAAAAAAACACAATAGTTTGGGACACTGCTTCAGAAATATTGCAGTTTATTTTTGTTCAAACCCCTACAATGAGGTTCATGTGCACAAATTGTATGTCATAACTGTTAAAAAATGCCAGCATATTCTAAGCGTACTGACTCTTCACGAGATCTGGACTAAATAATGTGCTTTTGGTATACCTTCGAAAGTACGGAAGTAAATTGACATTAACATCCTTATCGATTGTTCCGCTGGCCACAAAAGAATAACTCAAATATCCGCATTGACAGATTACCGGCCAAACAAGACATTTTCCTCCAAACTTTTCAGAGGTACTGGTAGTCTTGGATTTTGAAAGAGTTTATTATTCAATTTTTTGTGTAGTATTGCGGTCCAGAAAGTGTTACCAAATCCGCTTTAACGTGTAACGCTAGATGCAAATGGCCGTTTCCGAGAAAATCTTATAGCTTTCGAGCGTGAACCTTGATCAGTGACATTTATGTAAGGTCTGGCCCAGTAGCCAAAACAATATTAGTGAAAGGAGCAAAATTCACTCATGACACAAGGGCTTGGCAAGTGCTACGTCAAACTTTTTTTTTCATTCGTTCGCTCCGTGATTGTTTATTGTGTGCACTACACAGAAAAAAATAATGAATTTTAACAGGCGCGTAAAATTTTCTTTCGTTTAATGGCAAGTCAAAGGAAGCGTAAACAACGAAGTTGTTTGCAATATTTTATGCGCCATTTTTTATACAACAAGCTAGATTCAGGCGTTATCTGGCTTAAATTTATATTAAATATCCCATTATTTTCTGTCAAATCTAGCATTCGCTTTCTATGCATTAGATAAAGCAGAAAATTCAATGTTTCTTTTTATTTGTGTGTAGAATTTAATTTTTCAACCGATTCCAGTCTATCAATGATGGAAAATTGGCTCTACATTGCTACTCGATGGTCAAGTTCTAGCATTTGAACGATAATGTGGTAGAAATTCAATTACCTCAGTTAAATTCACTATAAATGATCCATGTTCTCGATAGAAAATGCTTCTACCTAATAAATGGCATTTGTATCATGATTATTTCTACAATTCAGCATTTGTAATGAACGTTTGAACCGATTATTTATCTGATCAATGCTCGCCCATAGATAGTTGTATAATGTTACGTCATCACTCGTCGGCTCAGTAATATCTACATTTCTAGACAAAATAGTCAAAAAGTCGAAAATAACATTAGTAAACAATGACTTCTAGCGTATTATTCTGCGATCTGCTTGCTCCCACAAATAAACTAGCGCCATAAACATATGGAGGGAGTTAATACCCTCCCGTCGGTAGTGGATATAGATGTTAGCAACCTGGCATTTCCAGGAAATTTACGTTATCAAGTCATTGTTTACAATTGTTACTTTCGACCATTTGACGATTTTGTCTAGATTTCTTTTTTGCTTCTAATACAACCAAGAAGTGCGTTGCGCCAGACCTTATATAGACGTCATTGAACCTTGATCACGTCATTCTTCACGCTATTTGCTGCCTTCTGTTTCTTATACGTTTTCATTCCACTTCGTTTCCTGACTTATTAAACCATTGCTTCATTGCTTCCGTACTGTTTTGCAACATCCCTCACTGACAACTGTTGATTTCGAAGAGTTGTGGTAGAAACTATTTTGTCCCAACTAAGAACCCGAGCTCCTAGAGGAACCGACATGGGCCTGGCAACCCTATTCTAATTACTAGAGTTTGACAATATGCAACATGTCACGAGCCGTATTTGAATAATGCCCACCTGGCGTGTGTTACTACGAGTAGGAACATGAGCATTGTTTACAGACTAAGCATCTTTTGACGGATGGTTGTTAGAGATGTTGGCAACAGGAAAATCACTGTCCGCCAGGTCCCTGAGAGCAGACTATCGGTCCTTTGTTGTTGTTGACAACCATGAAAAGATGTGAGCGCTCCGGGTTTTCCATCACTTTGACAACGATGATTTTGCGACGCTTTGCTTGATTGATACACACAGATAAAAATAAATATTGAATTTGCTGCGTTATCGAATGCACATAAATGGAATGCTAGAATTGGCAGAAATTAATGGGATATTTCATGTAAATTTTAGCCAGATAACGCTTGAATCTAGCCTGTTGCATGAAATATTACAAACAATTTCGTTGTTTACGCCTCCTTTGGCTTGAAATTAAACGAGGAGAAATTCTACACGTTTGTTAAAATTAATTATTGGCCACATTGCTTCGAAAAAAACAACAATAAACGATGTTTATGAACTGTCATGCGAATAGTGACAGTGGTGCTAAGTCCAGTTGCGATTTTTGTAAATCCTGCCTAAGAAAGATATGGACGGACGCCAAATGTGTCGCACCGTGGAATCGCACTCCATCTTTTCGCTGAAGACGCACTCGAATGCGACCTCTAGGGTTGTTTCAGTGAAGACACAGAGTGTGACTATACGGTTTGAGATTTTGGGAGGTTCCATCTAACAGTTACGGAAAAACGCCTGACGTTAATGACAAATTTTAAATTTTGGCTAATGGCGTCGCAGTATTTACAGAGTCCGGAAATTGAACTGCTACAATACTTCAACAGTCATTATTACGTGGCACACGGAACTGTATTGGACAACCATCGTCGCTTTGTTTGCACAATGTCTTGGCTGTCAGTGAATGTATGTGTTACTTTTGTAATCGGAAAATGGACCTCGAAGAGCCATAGCATTGGTTGTCTTGTTTCGAGCTGGAAAAAGGCAGAAGAACACAATTCGTGAGTTGTCCAATTGACGTGTGTGCAGAAGTTTTGTACACCGTACAGTCAAAAGATATCTGGAGACCAGAAGTACCAAACAAAAATAGCGATAGGGTGGGGGACGTCGAGCTACTGTGGTGACGCCTGTCATGGTGAAAATTGACAAGAGGCGCCTTAAGAGAAATCCTTGACGCAGTGCCACTAAATTGCCAAAGGATCTCAAGGTATCGAATCGAAGTCTCCATCGGATCCTGAGAGATAAACTTTAGACCAAGCGCTACAAGATCCAGACGGGCTCAAGACCTTTCGGTAAGGCAGAAACAAGACCAGGTAAAAAGTGCGAAGGCGCTGCTCAAGAGGTAGGAAGTTTGAAGAATATCGTATTGACCGACAAGCGTCGGTGATTGGGTCGGAACCACCCGTGATGGCCGGAATCCACTGGTTTTTATCCCTGAAGGAGTGAAGATCAACCAAAATATATAACGGGAACTAGTTCTAAAGAATGTCGTTGAGCCGTGGGCACGTCGTCATTCTGGTTCAGGGGAATCCAGCCGGGTCACAATGCGACGAAAACCCAACCTTGGATTACGGAACATTTTCCAGGGTTCATTTTGAGCTCAAAGTGACCTGAATCCTATGGACTTCGATGTCTGGAGTAGGTTGGAGGCCGAAGTCTGCTTTAAAAACATGAAGGCAGGGTAGTCCTGAAGTGACATCTGACGGCAGCCTGGAATAAAATACCACAAGAACACATGCGGGCCTCGTACGATTTGTTCCTAGATCGTTTGCGGCAAGTGATTAAACTCAAGGGCGAACAAGTTGAACTTGACCAGTGAAGTTTTAAAAAGTGATTTGTTATCATGTGAAGCTGAATGAATTTGAAGTAACATGTTTCAGGATCAGTGAAGGAAAGACATCCGGCCAAGTTCCAGTAGACGATTTAAGCTGAAAACCGGCTTTCCGACTGAAAGCAGTGTGGCACTGCCGATGAAAATTGAAGTTCTAAATAGAGACGTACGAGGAACATTACTCGTGGAAGCTGCAACATCCTGTTTTTAAACCTTCCAGCACTCGCGCCAACTTTTGGAACACGAGCATTTGCGCGTTGACCCGGAATATCTCATGATATGGATCAGCTAGAATGTTAATGTCTGCAGCAAAGTTATTCAGTACGTACAGGTCTTTTCATTGGCAAACAGTTTAGGATTCTCTCACCACGCGGCGCTGGTATTTTAATTATTTTAGGAATACTCTATAACATGGTATTCTGTCTTGGTTTTCCTCTTCCCCAATCTTACAAAATCAACAAATCAATGACGAACAGTAGTTCATAATCTTTCCGCTTCGTGGTGCAGGTGTGCTAAATTATTTTTTGGGATGTACTTTATATTGGTATCCTGTCCATATAGAATGTTTCTCAGTGTTGCCGTTCAGTGGGTCCTTTTGGATGCTGACAAGCAATTCAAAATGATCTCGCTGTGTGGCGCTAGTGTGCCAATATATTTCTTGAAGGTGCCAGCAACTTGGATTTCTGACTAATTGGAAGGGTGTTGTCTTCGAGTAATACCTTTTCGTTTATTACCAGCACTTCGTAACCTTTCCATTGTTCAGTGCTGGTGTGCGACTGAGTTTCCTAGCCAAGCTGTAATTTGGCATTTTAGCCATTAAAAAGTTTTCTGTCTTCGTTCAAGTTGCCCACTAGGTCAAAACCTTTCCATTGGTGATTACAAATTCCGAATCTGTCCGCTATCTTGGGGTCCTTGCCATATAGAACGTTTCGGTTTTCAAAACGTTGATCAGTGCGCCACGGCTTTTTGATTGGTAACTAATAGCTCCGAATTTTCTCGCTACGTGGCGCTACTTTGCGACAGGAATACCAGAGTTTACTATAGCTTAGGGTCCTGACTATATGCATAGAAAATTTATTCTGCTCTGCATCAGCATATACGACCAGCCATTTCAATTCAGTTTTCAGTAGTTTTTGACTCACTTTCGTGAAAAGTGGAGTCACCCAAATTTTAGTAAATGTTCCTGGCATTGACAAGTCGTCAAATCAAAAACATCCACTTAAATAAGACGTATGTTTTTGATTTGTCGACTTTCAATCTCAGTTACATTTACTAAAATTTGAGTGACTCCACTTTTGACGAAAGTGAGTCTAAAACGACTCAAAACTGAGGTAAAATGTCTGGCCATGTATGATTATGCAGAGCTAATAAATTTTCTGTGCATATAGTCAGGATCCCAAGATATATCAAATTCTGGTATCACTGTCCCAAAGTAGCGCCACGCAGTGAGAAAATTCGTAGCTACGTAGTAAAAAAAAATCATTAACCAATGATCGCCAATAAACAGGCCTTTTTTCGAAGACAGATGCCTTTTAGATGGTCAAGAATACGAGATTTACCAGTTACCAGTATTTCATTTACGTGAACAAGTCTGGAAATGTCGCATTCTACACCCAAAATAAAAAAGCAAGATTGTAATGCAATTTCGCCTGATTTTGTTTCATTTCTCGTAATGGATCGTTACTTGGAGAAAAATGCAACATTGGTCGTGGGCAAAATAGCAACACATCAATTCGCTTTGAAAAATTCAATGTGTGAGTGAGGTTGTGCAGTGTATTAGTGTTAAGTATAAGATTGGAGTCCGGAGGTTCAATGGTTCACAAGAAATAAACAACCATGAAACGCAACTGAGATTCGAACCGAGGGCGCCTGCGACATGCCGCTAGATTGTAACTATTCAGCCATTTGAATAAGACGAAAAGAATGGAATAAAAGCCCAAGAGTTGCTTTGATTGTCGAGGCACTCGACGATACAGCAGTGAGGCATATGTCTCTCACACATACTTGCATGGCTTCGTTTATTTCATAAACAAGGGCAAACTTGATGAGAGGGAGATCGCAGTCGAATTCTAACAATGGCGTTGCGGCATTCTGTGGTATTGTCACACCCATATTGAAAAGTTGTTGACAGTTGAACAAAGACCCAACGATTGCTTCGACTGTCGAGGCACTAAGCACACAGCGATAATTTTTTTTCGAGAAACTGTGTGCTACCAACCGCTTGCATACACTTGCATGGTTTCGTTTATACCACAAAATGCTCTGTGGATCATGGTGGGCAAAATTGCATTTTCTGAATTATGTGGATTTCTCAAGATATGATTGCAAAAACTGCAATTGCATTTTTTGCCACCTTCTTAACTTTTGGCTGTATCGCGCAATTTGAGTAATTTCGGTAATCAAAGAATACGTTGTTTGGACCAGAACGAGTTTTTTTGAGGAATGTACGTTGGTTCTACACCGATAGGAGCTTCTGCTTAAAAATGATAAGGGAAAGTCTACATGTGCTCAGTACAAAGTGCAACAGCGCAAGTACTCAAAGGTTAAGAATGTTGCTGGAGAAAACACTGCTGAATTGTGTGTTGAATAAATCGGCGAAAGTTTCGATTGAGTTGGCATCACGTTTCTTCCCGTTGCTCGTTTACCTGGCGTCAAAAATTCTTAGGATTTGCATTGAGACGACCCTGCAGCTAGTTTTGATGGGCATTATACAGGCAGTCGTTGAGTTGTCGTTTTAAGTTGTTACTGCCAAACTCGTAGAGAGCTTTCGTAAGCTCTGAATGATATTTTGTCAGTGTAGCCCTTCTAAGCCGTTTCAATTTTTTGAGTTCGACCAAGCAGGTTTCGGCACGAACTGGTCAAAAACGCCACTCATAGTTAAAGCAGCAAAGTTTGCATCCACGCTAGCAAGCGTCTAACTCCAGTCCACTCCAGCAAGGAAGATATCCATTCCCTCGATGTCAGCTTCATTGAAGTCGTAGTGGGCTTGAACTCTAGCTCAACGATGATGCGTGCAACTTTTGACGAGCGGTACGCTTGGAGAATGGAACAGCTCTGTCCTAATTCTTCGCACATTAAGCAATGATCAAGTAAATGGTTGTTTGTTTTTAGAATGTCATTTACTTGTTGAAGCCTTGCAGTGGAATACGCGTCTAGCAAGATGAGTGATACTGTTCTGAACGACGAACAGGAATTGTCGGGGAAGCTGAACCCCTTAGTATCCCCAGTAGCAAACCGCGGTCATAATTAGTTGTAGTAACTTGATTATGACTCAGCAAGTCATATTTATGATATCTGGATGAGTTTTCTGGAGGTCTCAGTAAACGAGATCGGCCAACAAAACTCCGCCACTTGAGATCTTCTATTATTTGAACGATGCTGAAATACTCTTCCTACAAATTTGCTTTTCTATGTACGGCTCATCACATTGAATTTTTTAAATAAGTTTTTCAAACGAGTTACCGGCAACTGAATCTAACTTGACTCCAAATATTCATTGAGAGCACTAATCCCAACTGTTGATTTTCAATTCCACCGATTTATTGGAATACTTATGCTGAATCTAGCATTTTTTTTCCAGGCTGGGATTCAGTTCCAGTCACTTTCTGCTTGATGTAGCTGGGCCTTCACCAACTGAGCTAAGGAATGACCCATTTGTCATAACCATTGAATCATGGCTCACATAAAAATTGTGCTATAATTAGGCTTATGTTCATGAGTCATGAATAAGGCGCATTGTTCGTTCACATGGCGAAAAAATATCGCAACACATCTTGTCGAAAACCCAGTGACCAACATAATTAAAACGTGTTTTCAACCGACGAAGCTCAAGACAATCGTACGTCGAGCCCTTACGGAGCCGACAACAAATAGATGACCATTTTTTTCTTCTTCTTCTTTTATTCATGTTACGCCACGAGGAGAAAGATGATAGTAATTAAAACCCCGTCACCGATCGCCGTCTTCGAGCTTTGCCTCCGGCCATTTGAAAAGGCATTCGATTGAGGAACGTAGGACAACAGCCGACCGACCAACCACTTTCGTCAGTACGTAGGCAAGCGAGATGCCAAGGCGGAAAGTGAAGTAACTACAACTTCTTTGTAGGTATCAAATGAAAGGAAAGATAGCGGTTACTGCATGTCTCAGCAAGGGCCTCACGAGTGATGTGTGTGAGTCAGCTACCAAGGCACTAGGTTAGGTGATGACCACAATATGATCTAAGTATGATGGTTTGATTTTCACTCAAGGAAACGGGGTCCATTTTTTCGAAACCCACTTCCTTATAATTTGATGCAAATTTAGCCCGCCAGCTTATTATGCAACCCATCGAGAGCCGGTTTTCCTCAACAAACATGATGTCGAAGATTATTCGATTAGGATACAGATTCACAAGAAACTTCACACAGAATTTCACTTTCGACGGAGAGTTCGAAAGCCGGATGACAACATAGCAAGCGCTGCTGCTGCTAAGGCTGTTGTAATACCGTCATCCTTCCGCCATCTTCCGCTTCGCCAAAGTGACGCGATCCGCTGACAAGTGCCAGTCCTCCTGTTTGGTTTTATTGGCACAGTTTTGCACCACCACCCCTTCATCAACCCTCGCGACTTCAAATGAAAGAGAAATTGATTTGACATACATATTTTACAACTCCCGGGAGTCGAAGTTGCCGCGGCTTGTCATGTTTGACTTGTCCGGCCAGGGCACGACAGGTTTACGAGTGAAATGGCAAGTCTGGTATGCAATAAAAAGCTAGCTGATGTGCGAACCGATACCGATGATGCGAGGGGGACAGGTTTCCGACGCGGGTGACGAGTTTGATGGGACAAGTTGCTCGGAAGTGGAGTTTCGTAATCACCGACCGCGGCGACGATCGATGGAGTGTTTGTTTCAAGTTTCGATTGGTTGGCTTTGGTGAGGAATTGGATGATGAACACTTTTTCGAAGACACCGCGAATTCATCCTAAATGGGAAGGTTCTTGCCAGGTTGGGGAACGGGTTATGTAATCGAATCAAGCTGAAGAAAGTGCCTCAAAACGACGATCGGTCATCCACGATCACTTGGGAGAGTTGGTCTTTGCAGTCAACCAGTCTCCAGCCACGTCATGAGCTGCGATCAATTAGACAACGTCGATCATGTTGGAACGGGTTATTTTCATTGGGGTTGGATATGGCTGTCATCCGCTTGGGTAATTCTCCATTAGTAGGTAACTGCGCGGTGGACATAAGTCAGAGTCTGCCACTCCAGCAGCAGCAGCATAAATGAGGAAATTGATGGAACATTTTACACCCGAGTGTGTGGTAATTTAGCATTGAATGGAAGTTTGCTGAATAGATTGCGGGGATAGTGATGACGTTGTAGTTTCAAAGAGGCAGGATATACGAGTTCTGGAAACATCTTGCAAGAGATGGCTTTGTCCGGGAGGGATTTGAACTCATTACTTTGGAGTGAGAAGCCAAAGCCATTCTTTTTCAATTTTGGGATAACGTTTGGAAGGAAATATCTTCTCATCAACATGAGACTCTAGGAGTAGACAGCAATTACTGCTAGAACCAAAGATATGAAGAGAAAGTATTGATCGAGTACCGCCTTTCAAAATAGCCTTCCATCCAATTTAATCTGCTTCTATTCAGTTTTTACAGCCTGCCTAACGGATCTATCTATGCTTTCTGTTTCAAAAGACGTTTATTTTACGATATTTTTTTTTCTTTTCGTTTGTTTCTGAAGGGGTCCACAGAGAAAGTTACAATGAATGCATTCGGGTCAAATTGACCAGGATTAGATCCAACAATTTCTCAATCACTTGTTAACCATAGTCTTGACTGGCAAAAACGTGCGCGATTGATCGTTCTCAAATACCGCCAATGGCACAGAGTAGGTCTAGCGATTTGAAATTTCTGTATTTACACTTCTTAAAGGCTACATGTCACACAAATATATCAATTTCCTTTAAGAAGTGGCGAATCCGTTCCTGCCTTGATCTACCCCGAAAGGAGATGCGTGGCAAAAGTGTGTGTGTTTGCTTCGAAATACTGCTTAACAAAAAGCACTACGCTCAATTTCAAACTACTTTTATTCAAGCCTCTTGAACGCTATCGGATCTATCAATACTTTCTCTTCACATTTTGCATGTGAAGCATGTTGATAAGAAGGATATTTCTCGCATGTTGATAGGAAGGATATTTCTAATTGGACTTCTTAGCTGCTAAACATCTTTGAGTATGCAACACGAGATTGATAAACCAGGTCAGAAAAATATTTGACATAAAAAAAAATACTAAAACATGCCCCGAATGCCCCTTAAAAGTGGCAAAATTACGATTACATCAGAACCTAGTCCTGCAACATACCAAAATTCGCAGCATTTCTTGAGAAATTCATCCCCAAGCAACACAAAACTGTCATAATTGGTTGCAGCTACTTGATTGTGACTTATTTAGGTCACATTAAAGTAAACTTTACTTAATTGCAACAAGCGTGCTGCTAGGGTTAGAAACCATATCAATGGTAAAGAAAACCAGATACCACATCAATTGGGATCAACTTTAGATATGGGTTTTAGCCCACTTGGTTTCTGGGTAAATATTGAATACCCGTTTAAAAGAATATTTAATTTGATTTGAGATGGTAAATTTTCAGAAAGGAAGACATTGTACAACGTTCAGCAAATCATGCTTTGAGACACTAAGTTCTGAACTACAGGAGTTCATTTTTAATAAACCTTGAACATCCCCTAAGTTTTCCAAGGAGCCTTCAACGGTCATAATTAGTTATAAAAACTTGATTATGACTTAGCAAGTCATATTTATGTTATCTCACCCGAATTACAACAAGAGTACTACTAGGGTTATTATTAATGTCAATTTGATACAATGAACAACCAGATATACGTTCTAAGCCCACAAACTGCCAAAACAGAAAACGGGATTTACCGATAGATTTTATAACCGAGATCCAAGAAGTTCTTGGGAGAAAAAGAACATCTATTTCCCGGTAATATTTTGTTCCATATAGAACTTTAAGAATCTAGAATACGAATTGATCATCAAATTTTTGACAAAGCTTGAAGACTTTAAATACAGGAAGCTTTGCATAAAATAGAACGTCTGTTCCTCTCAACACTTTATTTCATTTAGTTCATAGAATCTCCTACAGTTGAAACTTGAATTCTGCTGAGTTTGAGCTGTTAAATGGAATACCTGTAACTAAAAATATGAGAAGAAATATTAATAATTTCCATTTAATTCCAACTACTTTTATTACGTATCTTGACCGATACGCATATATTGTCTACAATGTACAGACTCCTTTAGTGTCGTGCACTTCAGTCTACTACTTCTCATTTCTTATATTCTCTTCTCATTTTCAAGTTAGTTGAAATTAGTTAATCTTTAGACGTTTATTCTTTGATTAAACTTAATAATGACATTCTTTCAATTTTTCCTTGTCTCTTGAACATCCAGGAATAAAATCCGTATCTAAACATTTTCACCATTATGCGATATCATTTTCATACTGAGTGGTTCAAATTTGTTCATGAAAACATCGTTATTTAAGATAAAGTTTCCAAAGATGGTTTTGAAGACACGCCGTTAGAACGCTGCAAGCACTTTCAAGGAGTTCTGGAGAGCAGACCTTGCAAGCAGAAACATCTTTGGCGATGTATATGAAACTGGTGTCTGAAGAAAAAGGCCCACAGTACCCTGAAAATCACCTTAGTCTGCGTCTTATGCTCGTAGAGAACTAACAGGCTTATCAGCATTTTGTAAGTGGTGCACTTAGTACAGGTATGTAGTTTACCAAAAGTCAGGGTCTTGTGGGGTCCTTCCAAAGTAACTCAAAACTGTAATAATTGGGTGCAGCAACTCGAGTGTTACATAATAAGCCCACATTGAAGTTAATCGATTTCCAACAAGGATGCTGCTAGGGATACCTACTCTCCAAACTACACACATTTATTCACCATTTCAAACATAGCTCCTTCGTTTTTCACAATGCGTGTTCTACAACTCTCGTTTTTGCAAACCAACAGATTCTAAGTCAACGGCGTGGTCACCTTTCATCCAACAATCTTTGCATCACAATTCAGCTTGGTACATTGATCAGCAACCACCTGGAACGTTCTTCCAATAATATTCAATTTGTCAGCAAAACAGATGAACTGGCTGGATTTATTGAAAATCGTGCCCCGCTGTCCACCCGTTTCATAACCCCTTCTTATCAGGAGGCAGTAAGCATACCGCTTTGTCAAAGTCCATTGCGTGTTTCGAACGAGTTTGATAGCACACCCGATGTATTTTTCATTTTCGTCTAGTTCATTTATTTGGGAGGCTCAATTGCGTTAGATTCACGGAGTCGATAATTGATTTTTGAAAACCTGAATGACTTAATACTATGTTTAGAAAGACTTGGACCGTTTACTTGCGGTTTACTTGAGGTTAAAATGCACAGATAAAAAGAAGCGTTGAATTTTCTGCTTTATCTAATGCACATAAAGCGAATGCTAGATTTTGTAGAATGGTATAGTTCGTGTAGTTTAAGCCAGATAATGAATCAAGCTTGTTGTATGAAAGATTACACATTGTAGTATGGCGCATGCAAGATTGCAAACAATTTCGTTGTTTACGCCTCCTTTGGCTTGGGATTAAACGAAGTGCTATAGGAACCAGGAAATAGAATTCTGAAGTCTCATCAGACAGTTGTCACCAGCACAAGATCATTGTGCGATATGGTCAGACTCCTTTCTGTGTTCGTCCGGTTCTGCTGCCAACCATTCGGCAACGATGAGACTTTTCAAGGTGGACCCGATATCGCCCACAGCATTTTACATCATCCATGGTAGTTTCCCCGAAAACCCTTTATCATATATAGTTTGCCACTAGCTCTTCACAACCAATAACATCATATTCGGCCTTGAAGTTGATGAACAGGTGAAGTACATAGGGACCTGATACTAGCGGAACTTTGGAAGTATCTGCCGCAGGAGGAAGATTAGGCCCGTTATCAACCAGCTGTCCGAAACTCCAAAATCCAGTTGTGTACTTCAAATAGTCCATGAAAAAGAATCTCAAACAACAGATTTGAATGTGAGGTCATTCCGATGATGAAAGTTTCAATGGTACATGGAGTGTACGGTTGTGTGACATATAAATTCATAGTTGGAACCTAAACTCTACCGGTAGAACAATTGTAAGTTTCGTCCAACCAACATTACATCAAATTCTCTGATGACTATTCAGTTACATGTTGAGACCATGCTGAAGTTAGCTGATATATAGTTATTCTGGTGCAAAAGTGAGTACTGGTATCGGAAGCTCTGAGAAATCAAACTTGATATTCCAAGAAACACGAAAAGAACGTTACATAGTCGAGAAATACAAATTTATGCTTGTCACGTTAAGAGTCTTGAAGAACCTGCTGTTTATCATTACACAAGGAACAATTAAGGTTTATAGACGGCTTTGTTGACCATGATTCAGACTCATAAACATCGCTACAAAACTTCGATAAAAGCTCAAAATGTTACTTACATCACGATACATAAGAGCTCGAATAAGATTCAACTGTAAGAATGAGAATTCTTACTAGTAATGCAATGATCATCGCTACCGATCGATCATTTAAACAACACAGATTGATGAAGGAGTAAACAGATTTATGGAAGCCCTGATCTGTAGTACCATGTCATGACAAACAACCCTTAATTTATCCGCAACAAAATGTCTATTCTAGTATCAAGATCGAAAAGGATCTGCTCTTACTATATCAACTGTAGACTACACTTATTTACACTCAACCAGAGGATGGTAAATTGTCTTACAGATATTTAAGGCAATCCATCAGTTAGTGTTAGTGAAAAATGCGAACATGGACAAGCAATGCGATTATATTTTTGTGGTACACTGTAAGATAAAGGAGAACGTAAATTGAAGAGGTTTTGATCACGTTTACAAACACAAGGTTTTGATCGAATCACAAACCTCAGGGTTGCTTAACCTTAAAATGCTTAAGCTGTTGCCTTTGGCTGATACTGCAGCTGCATTTACAAGGACTAAAGGCAAGTGGCAACCACTAATTGTACGATAAACCGATTCTTGTTTAATCATTTCATATCCATGTGATATTTATGCTATATTAAAAGCTTTCCAGCGAAGCAAAAGAGTAGACAGCAAAATCTAAAACAGTTAAATCAACGTTCGCTAGTTAAATATATATTCTTCACTGTTGCATTCTCAAAATAAATATAATAGGAAGTGTTACTCACATCCAATGTTAGTTTTGTTTGTTTGTGTGTACCGGAAAGGGAAAATGACATACAAATAATTGTTTTTTCTAAAACTGATAAGAATTTTATTTTGACAGTCAAAATCGTAAAAACGCCTACTCTCATCTCATGATCACCCATAAAGTGCAACCAGTGTTGATAAATGTACATTTTTCATAAAACACTCGTCTGCTGCCAAATTATTAGGCCAGCACACCACCAACAGTTCATGGGTACAGTTCAAGCTAACAAGAAGGATAAGAATGGGCAGAAAGGGAAAAATGTTGCCCGATTTTGACTGACAGTTTCAAACAGCTTAGAAATCGTGTGTGACTGTATTTGATAGCTTGATTAAAAACCGCACTTATTTGGTAGTCTTGGGTTATGAGTTGCTAGTATCAGTTCTTATAATTTTATTCCACATAAAGAACATCATATGTATGCCGTAGTAAGCCCGGAATGAATGAAATTCTGAGCAAGATAAATCTAAAGCGCAACTGTTTTTCAAACCATCGGCTGGTGGCAGCAGAAATGGGTCGTCGCCTGTAGAAAACAGTACAAGAATGTCATGACGTTTTCTCCCATGACGGTTCATTTTTGCTTGTCTTCAATTTAGTCGCAATGAAAAAATTTTTGGAAATGATATCAAAATACAGTACATTTACCACCACTGGGTGCAACTGATTAAATCCCGATTCAAAGTAAATTAGGACGCATTCAAGTGATCTTAACTCAAAAATTAAACAACATACACGGTTGATCAAAACGTCAAACAAAAGGGTATTTATTCAGCTTTCAAACAAGTTATTACATTTCACTGTTTCAAACGAATTGTCACACTTTACTTGTGATCGATGCCATCATGATTTTCAAAGTCGCTGGCGACACTGTATCGGCGAACTCATTCCATTTTAAACGCATTTGTTGTGCATTTGTCACTTCTCTACCGCATCCTCAAAGTTTTCGTTTGACAATTGCCTGATATTATTCGATCGGTCTGAGCTCAGGGCAATTCGGAAAACTAATCTCTTCGGCGACGAAATTAACATTGTTTGCAGGATACCATTCTAGTACCTAGTTAGAGTAGTGGCAGTTGGCTAGATCCAAGCAAAACATTACGTTGGTCTTGTGTTGCCGAATGACACTCTTTAATGTTAACCTTCGCCGTCATTGTGTGAGATGTTATGAATACCTTGGGTTTAAGGCCACAACTGCAGAATCCATGCCAAATGATTAGTTTCCGTGCCAACTTATCAGCAACAACAAATTTATACCTGCAAGGGACATCCTCACGACCAGTTGTTAGGTAACATTTTCGTCCGGGGATCTGTTTATAATCCGTTTCGACATATGTTTCGTCATCCATTAAAATACAGGCATCAAATTTCGTCAAAACTCGTTCGTATAGTAATCGTGCTCGCTTCTTGGCCACTACACTCTGTTTCAGGGAGCGATTCGGATTTTTACTGGCCCAAAAAGACTTATATCCTTCTCTTGAAAGGATGTTACGCACGGTGGAAAATTTGGAATCGTATTTCTTTGCCAAATCACGTATGGTGACACCTGGGTTGCCTTTCACGTACCTCAACACCTTTCTCATCAGCTCTTTGTCCCTAGTGGCACTATCATGATAGATGCGCTTTGCTCTAGTCACACTCAGAGTATTCGTGTAACGTTTGATGACAAGACACACCTTTGACTTTGAGAATTTTAACACTTTTGCTATTTTTAAGGCAGACCACGAAGGTATCTCTAGATGCTTGGGCACAATTAATTTTCTTTTCTCAAGTTCCATGATCCATAATTTCGAGATGTGCCGATCAATAGAGAAAAACTTTTCACAAATTTCTTCGTCAATAGAACATTATTAGCCTGTTTTTTGTGTCAACCAACCGGACGCGGTGGTGTATTAAACCGTGCGTCCAGATTTACTTTGAATCGAGCTTTATAGTCACGGGCAGCATTAATCCATCGCCAATCTGGCCATTGTTGGTAATCACGAATACCAAATGCGCAAATCGCTGATTTGTGTACGTGAGAGATATTTTGTTAGAGGTGAACTTTACCTGTCAAACATGAATGCGGGTACAAATAAGCAATGGAAATTCAAAATTTAGTTTCCAGTAGTATAAAATACAGATGAAATATTCAGTTAAGCTTCCGGACCACCGGGCCTTTCGATCAATTCCTGCCATCAGCTTTTGTACGGCCATTTTGTCCACTTTTTTCATCGCAGAACGCAAATTTGCCTGAAACTGCTTGACGCTTCAAAAAGTTGTTTGTGTCTTCTATAGATTCCGCTTGTTGGTGGTCCAATATTTCTTATTTGGGCAAAGCTCTAACGTGTAAGAAGGGTCCTTGGTCATATTCTGTTTTCCGTAATGATAGGATCCAAAATCCGCCACAGCTCGTTGCAACTGTGTTGCTTCGTGATAAACAGCAGACGTTTTTCCAGACACACTTTCACGTGAATTTCCTGGTTGATAGTCTCTGTTGCACTACAAATGTAATCTTTCAATCCACATGCAAAATTAGATATTTCTTAGAAAACCTCTACAGTTTCGTTTGCTTGCAAATGTTTTCCATCTTTCCTCTTGCGGTTGCTTAGTAAAATTCCTACACAGGATGTTGTTTGAAGTCTGCCTTAACGTAGATTACGTTATACATAACCACGCAATCGAAGCTCGTCAATATTATCGAGTACAGCTTACGGACTCCGGCCACTATCAGTTTTATGTCCAGTCCGGGTCGTTTTACAGTTCGATGCTCGGTTGAAGATGACACTCCTAGATTGTTCGCGACATCTCAGACTGAGACGTTGGGTTTCCGCTTGACTCCGCTGGCTATTATTTTGGCCGTCACTGCGGTTTCCAGCTTTCGATTTGCCCCCGAACTAGACTCCTTGGTTGCCGACAAACATTTCTTGAACACAGTTGATTTGTCCACTTTGAATGGTTCCACTAACTCTTAGTGCGAATAATTCGCATTTTCACGATACACGAGCAAAATTTTGATGGCTTTCTCCTCTTGCTTGGACGAACCAAATGTCAAAATCAAAATAGAGGCATCATTACGTTTAGTGACGTCTAACGAACGCAGACCACAGCGCCATTTAAATCAAAGGAGTGCAGGTAAGAAGGAAAATCTTTTGAAGGAAAACAAACGATCATTCCTCTGCATGTTCTAGAAAGGGAAAGGTGATTAATCGTCAAAAAGCCTAATTCTGCTCGCACACATCTACAAAGTGCACGGTTAAAAGAAATGCGTCGATCAAATTTTGATCGTGTCATAAGAACAGTACGCTACAAATTGCCACCTAAATCGCTATTAATATTCAATTCAAGCCCCATCCATGATGCAACATTATCGAGCAAATTCGACCAAACCTACATAAATCCATCGCCAGCAATCACCCTCCTACCACAGATAGAGAGGGAGAGCGCAACCATTGTTTACGAATAAGGAAAGCGCGAAACAATCGGCACTCATTAGTAGGAAGCCCCGGTACCTACAGGAGACACGCACCCATAAAACAGCGATCAGCAACAACATAAACAGTGATTCGCTCCTCCCTCCCTCCGCGCGACGAAACCTTCCGCAACGATACAAACCACAAACACACTGCCGCTGCGCCGGTGAGGTACATAAATTGACGATGATGATCGCTGGGGCCGGATTGGATGCTAGTAGGTCCCCCCCTCCCCCAGGCGGCGCAGGTCCTAAGCTAAACACTCTATTATGTAGACGCGCGGGCGCACATACCAAATAGCGGAATTCCAAACATGGACGTCGTCGTCGTCGTCGTCTCCGTCGCTGTCGGTAGGAACTTGGAGTGCCGCGGGAGAGCGGAAAGTCACAATTTCACTTTCGCTTTTATTCGAACGGAATTAAGTGTTATGCTGTGGTAGCGTTTTTTTTTTTCTTTATTTCTGCTGTTTCTTCGACGGTGTTTCGTTTCCTCTTTCCACGCTTCTGTTTACGTTTGTTGCTCGTAATTTTCAGCTGGTTCGTTAAAGGTTTTCGTTCTATCGTCTATGGATCTTCCGTCCATTTTGGGAAAAGCCTTCTCCTCAGTTTGAGTGAGTTTGCCAAGTCGTTTTTCCCCTCCGATCGTTCGTGTGAGACAAGGGTTCTTCTTTCTCACCTCGCCCGGCTCCGCGGCGCAGATCACGAAGAAACAAAACAAAAGGTGCGGTAATAGTTAATGAGATTTATTACGCCGTTAACGTTTTCTCGTGTGAATTGTGAGCTTTCCGTCGTCGGTTGCCGCCGTGCGCGATGCACTTATTGAGATTTATGAGCTCTTGTTTCAGCTGTTGGCAACGCGTCTCAGCTGCAGCGAAGTCTTTTGAATTTCCCGATTGCTTGGATTGATGATGAAGAATTTCAAATAAACGTCATTCAGAAAAGACATCCGAACTCGACCCGCCACCTAACCGCCATGATGCTTCCGTAGAGCGAATCAGTACGTGTTTTGCGTGTGTTTGTACGTGTGTACCATTTAACCAGGATCAGTAGTGTGTTTTTTTATCCGTTTGCGTTTGCTAATTACCCGTTATAATTTTCACCAAACAAATCTATAATTAATAGTAGTCTTTCTATTTTCAGGTAAATCAAGCAATAACAAAGACATCTGCGGCGATGACAAACACAAAGAGGACGGCGATCCGTGGAACGTTGAGGCACAGGCGGCGTTCCTGGGGCCGAACCTGTGGGACAAAACGCTACCCTACGACACTGATCTCAAAGTGCACCAAGTGAGTATTGGCCTTTGCGGTTGAAATTTGATTTTTTTTATATGACTGGAAAATTTGTGCTTCCACAGTTACAAGAAGGGGATGTTTTTTTTACTTAGCAGGATAGAAGTTTTAGGGATAGAAATGGTGTTTTGATTATTATTATTACAACTTACGTTATGTAATTCTTTATTCGTTAGAGCTTTCAAACCTGCCCCATCTGCTTTACCAATCCTATCCTGATTTGAAATATGATTATTAAATCAAGCGAATGTGTTATCCCGAGTAAATTATCCTCGACAGTGGAATCTTCGTGATTACTAAATATTATTCGATTAGTTGTCTAGTTCAAAATTCTTATTGCTCTAATTCACCTCAACTTTAAGGCTAGTATGGAGCTCAGAAGTATTGTGCATTATTATAGGACAAGCAAAGATTTCTATGCAGCTGAAAAGGAAGGAAAACTACGGGAGGTTTCGTAACGGTAGTAACGCCTGCCCATATAATATAAAGAGTGTCCACAGTTAAATTGCATCACTTTGAACTCATTCTCAAAAACAAGTATCTCAACCGATGTCATGAAATACCGATGTCATGAAATATCCAGGGAATAAAATACAATGTATAATTTTGGTTTAAGTATTTTTATTTCGCTGTATTTCTTTACCCAATCCAAAAGCTCGAACATTCTTCTTAATACCACGCATAAGATTTTTTACAACGCTTGAACCGACATTTTCTACGCTTTCAACCATGACTTCAACATTTCCTGTTTTGTAGTGACAACTTTGGGATGCTTACAAAGTTCGTGATTCATTATAGCCCAATATTTTTCAATTGGTCGCAACTCTGGAGAGTTTAGAGGATTAAGACCCTTCGACACGAAATTGACACCATTTGTCTTGTCCACTCCAGAACATCCTTGGAATAGTGACAAGAGGCTAGGTCTGGCCAAACAATTAAAGGGACGGTGTGTGTTATGAGAAACGGAAGCAGTAGTTTTTCAGGCATTTATTCATGTATACTTGACCATTTACAGTTGAAGTTGTCACGAAAGGCTTTCTCCGTTTACCACACGAACAAATCCCCTGCCAAATCATGAATTTCTTGGTGAACTTTGACACTTGCTGTTTCCTAAGAGACTCTGGAACATCGAACTTGTCTTTCGCAGTAACATACTGGTTGCCGGGAATTTGTTTAAACTCCGCTTTTACGTGTGTTTCATCGTCCATGATGCAGCAGTGTGGTTTCGTCAACATTTGTGTGTACAGCTTACGTGCACGTGTCTTACCTGTCCTATTCTGTTTTTCATTGCAGTTTGGAGCTTTCTGAACTTTGAATGAACGGAGCCCGGCTCGTTTCTTGGCTTTCTGCACGAAACTTTTGGTCAAGTGCAGCTTTTTCGCGACATCCCGAACGAAACAGTTTGGTTTGCGTTTAAAGGCAGCAACCACTCGTTTGTGATGCTTCACACAGTGCGGAACACGTTTTCTACCACTCACCGTCTTCCGATCGACAGCTAAACGTTCCCCGAAACGTTCACACGAGACACTGTAGACTGGTAAATTTTCAACATCTTTCCGATGGCTCGATGCGAAAAAAAATTAATTAATCGAGGTGCGTGTGCAAAATATTCTCGAGCACTTGCTGTTCCTTTGACTCCATTTTCAAAACTAGGACACGTTTCACAATGAAACTCACGCAAACAATACACGCTGAGGTCATTTCAACCCAAAATTTCGTGGAACCCAAAGCGCGAAATGTAACAGCTTATTGAAAGTGATGCAATTTAACTGTGGACACCCTTTAAATGGAACTGTCACGTTTCCTTGCGGCATAATATTCTGTTCGATTATTCCGCAAGAAAAGCTGACATGTCAGACATACTGGAACGTCTTTACTTGCCAGCTGCATACTAGGCTTTAGATAAAAATATCAAATTTAGCGCAGACTTAATTGCATTACTTATCACTACTGACAATTTTCAACGATAACAATCTTCGCAATTTGTTTTCCCTCTGTTTGGCACACAGACCACTGTGGTCAGTAGTTTCTGTTATAGTTTCTACTGTATTTTTTGGATTCATTGTTCAGTAAATGTAGATTTACCTCATCTCTAAAGGTTGTACTTGCAAAAATTGCAACACACAAAGCGATTTACCGAAAAAAAGCCGTCTTTCAACCAACTGCCTTAAAATTGTCGTGGAGCATTAAATGAAACACCTCTGTTAAGGTTTTCCATGTTCACTCTTTTCAACTTGCACGCCAAATCCACATGCCCTTACTTTTTCTTAAGATGCTCCATGAGATTTTGTACAACATAAGACCCAACATGTTCTGGAGTGTTTGGAGGATTCTGGTCCCTGGTTTTGAAGTTAACCTTATTTTCCTTATTCCATTCCATTGTCTTTCTGTTTTGAGCAGTGGCATGATGCCAAGTCAGGCCTGAAAAATGGTGCGACCTCAGTAATGGAAGAGGACGTTTTTGTAGACATTCCTTTATGTCAGGACTATTCACTAAAGAAAGTGGACACTAGTTTCTCATAGGAAAATATTTATTTTCGAGCAAATTCATAAGTTTGTTTTATATCAATGAAAACCAACATATAAATGACGGAATTCACGTGAGTTTGAATATTTACTACACATTTCTGAACAACTCTCTGACTTTTCTCTTGATATCTCGCATTAGATTCTGGCATAACTTTCTCCTTAACTTTTCGTTGTGCTGCAGAGCAAATTTCCTTTTCTTGAAGCAGTTAACAGAGCTTGCTTCTCTTCCATCTTTCTCAAGATGCCGCTCTGTTATTGCCCAGTATCATTCTATAGGACGCAATTCAGGGCAGTTTTGGGGATTTTCATATTTTTGAAGGATCCTTATTCTTTCTTTAGATGGATAGTAGCTTTTTTTATGCATTATTTTCTGTAATTTTCACCGTTTAATGTACCCGTTGTTACATATGAGAAATGCTTCAAGCAACAGGAGCAAATGGCTTGCCATACAAGACCTTTTCCCAAATATTTCGTTTTGGATGTATTGCATGGTTTAAACAAATTTATTCGAGAAGCACAATTTCAACAATGTTATGTATTTGTAATTGACATCTATTATGTTTGTTCTAATGCTCATTATTCAATAACACACCCATTTCAATTATTTTGAAAAATGAGTATAAAAAAGCAGATAGCTTGACGTACAGGCTCTTAACCGATGAATGGCTAGAATCGTTTTATCATCAATAGAGTTAACCCGCTTAAGTTCGAAATGGGTGATATTTTACCCATTTACGGGTACTGGCCGGTTACAGTGTTGTCGACAAATCAAAAACAACGGATACACTGAAAAAAGTTTAATAGTCAATTTTACCATTATAGGAGGTCAGGATGACTATGGCAGCATATTTATTTTGAACCATCTATGATCATGGTCAGAATAACCATTACAAATAGTTTATTTAACATTTGCGCTATAATATCGATAAATTTCTTGTAACCATGACCATAGTTAAGAATTCCATGAACGTGGTGAATTCGACCATTTTCATGGTTGTTGTGATCATTATGTGAAATTATCATCTTGACCATGATTTAATTCTCGATACAACCATGGAATTATTCTCAGTGTAGAATCAGAATGCAGTTTGTTAAAAAAGCAAGTGAGAAATTTTTTTACTGAAACTAACATGTCGATCCAAAATTAAGTAATTTTTAAAAACCGTGTAATAAACCTCCACCAAAAATCGTTCTCTTTCCGACGCTTTCAGTATGTTGCGTTACCAAAATATATTTTTAAATGTGTCACAAATACTTATATAGTAACCAGAGTGAACTCACTTTTATATTACTTTAACTCTCTGTTATATTACTTATGACTTTCATTAAAAAACGATATGGTATTCTGTTTTGATAAAGTTATCATTCTTTTTATTTATTGCAATAAATCGAAATTTGTTGAAAGTTTCCCTTTGAGAATGCAATCACTCCCCGAAAGCGGCGTGCTTTGTCAGTCAAAGCCAAATTCATTGAAAAGGAAACAAACAATGACATATGAATCAGAAACCAAGTCAGAACAACATCAGACTAAAAAACATCAAATTGAAAATACACAGATCGAAATGGAGCGTCACAAAACTTCCAAATTTCCATTATAAATTTAGTTAAGTTCTGGGACATTCCAGATATTTCCGACTATGTTTTATACAATAGCTCGTCTTTATCACAACTATTTCATGCAAGCTCGCTGCTTCGTGAATTTACATGCTCTGAAATACAATTTTATATGCTCTAATATTTACATGACAATGAAAATTCAGATTTTTTTTCTGTGTAAGAATTCACATATATGAAGACCAACCCATGTCTTCCTTGTCCTGTCTTGGATAAACCCGAATATTTACTTTAAGAAGATGTAAAATGTATTAAGGGCTATGATGTGTTCCTTAGACTACCAAAACAAAACTATGTTCCTCTTGTTCAAGAAGTCCAACCTTGGAATCGGTGATAGATCTGATACCTGGTTACGCACCACGCGACAGTTATCTACCAGTAATATGGGATATTCTTCTCGGCATATGAGCTTCCCACACCCATTATTAATCTTTCCCGCAAACCAGTTTTTGGACCCTGGTATGAACAGTCAACAATTCCACCACTACACTGAAAATTTATGTTCGTAAAATTGCTTTCACTCGTTTCGTAAACATGGACTTTGTACATAGAACCCATGTTTCATGAATTGTATGAAACATTCGTATTACTTGTCATCTAGGGTCGGGAACGGCTTAAGCACCCTAAGACCCTATTCTAAGCACGGGGTAAACGTTAATCTAAAACGCTCATTTTTTGCAGTATGGTGCTCCATCTAGTGAAGCACCATACTACGAAAAATGAGCGTTGTAGGTTAACGTTTACTCCGTGCTTGGAATAGGGTCTTGGAGTGCTTAAGCCGTTCCCTACCCTAACTAAATGCTATCATTACACCTTTTTTTTTTCCATGCACAGACTGAATTTCGAGAAAACCAGCCAATCGGTGCTTCTCTTTGGTGCTCATGAATGTTCGGGTTCCTGCTGGGATGATGGGAAGCATCAATTTATCCCAAAATAGAAATGAAAGCGCTGTCGAGAGTTAAAACCTCAGTAACTTATCAACATGGCCTAGTGAGATCAACCACGGACTCTTTAACAGCTCTCCCTGTAAATGCAGGATCGAATACCATGTCACGAGCAACTACTCGTGGATGCGCTTTTTTTTTTCAATTATATTTTGAGCCGATAAAGTAGATCTGTCAGTCGTTCATGCAACCACCAGAGAGACGTTTCTTTATTATTGGTAACAAATTACTCGTAGCTCTTTGTATTGTTTTCGTAGAATGAACGAATGGTAAAACACACAGATAAAATTTAAAAAAAAGTTATTGTTTCGAATTTTTATCATTCTGAATCAAATATTTCTGATTAGTAAATAATTTTGGGCCACCATAATACGGAGATTATCACCATTATGGCGGAACAATAAGATACAAGAGATAATTTTTGATAAGGAAGAACTATACCATAACACAGAATTTGAAACAAAACCATCATTATTTTCCCAAGCAGAACACAATGATTTGGTACGTGATTTGGAATTGTCGAAACACAAATCTGAACTGCTTGCATCACGTTTAAAAGAAAAAAAAATATTAGAGCCTGGTGTGACAATTCCGTACTACAGAAATCGTGATGAACAATTCGTCAAATACTTCTCCAAGCTAAATTACGCTAGTTTTTGCCGAGATGTAAACGGTTTGTTCGAAAAGTTTAGGGAGCATCACATACCAAGTGAATGGCGTTTGTTTATCGACAACAGTAAACTGAGTTTGAAGGCTGTTTTATTGCATCAAGGAAACAGGATACTCTCGATACCGCTGGCTCATGCTATTAACATGAAAAAATCGTATGAATCAATGGCGCTGCTGCTGAATTTGATAAATTATAAGCAACACTCTTGGAAGATTTGCTTTCATCATGAGGTTGTTGCCATGTTGACTGGGTTACAATAGGGGGCCAAGGAGGACAAGTTTGACTCTTGAGAATGAAAACGTGAAATGTGTTCGTCTCGTGGATAAAGATCAAATTATTCTCCCACCGTTACATACAAAACTACGACTCTTCAAGAATGTTGTAAAAGCGTTGGAAAAGAATGGATTTGCATTTGAATATCTGAGATCCGTATTCCCAAACATATTCAATGCAAAGATTAAGGAAGGGTACTCAAATAAAAAAAATACTGAGGACAAACATTTCTTCGCAGTTTTGGCTCCTGCTGAGCAAGAAGCGTGGAAATCATTTCGACTGGTTGTTAAGAATTTTCTAGGAAACACTAAAGTGCGGATCATGTTGAAGTTATTCAGAATTTGCTGGAAAACTTCAAGAAAATAGGTAATATCAAATCTAAAAATAACTTATCAAGTTACCCATGTTTCATGTCCATAGTTTATAACTCCTTGCTCTTCATGACTATAGGTGTGAACATGTCATTGAAAATCCATTTCCTCCACTCACATTTGGATTTCTTCCCACCGAATCTTGATGAACGATTCCACCAACAAATGAAGCAAATAGAACGACGATATCAAGGCTTTTGGGACAAATCAATGCTGGGTGACTACTGTTGGTTTCTAGTTAGAGAAACCAAAACGATGCAAAAACGACGAAGCTCAAGTTTGAATCATTTTTAAGTTTTAATAAACTTAGTTTAAAGAAATTTCCCTAAAGTGCTCAAGAATGACAAAAAAACGGGGTATGTGTGTGTGAGAGAGAGAAAGAGAGAGAGAGAGAGAGAGAGAGAGAGAAATTGACGTATTTATTTCGAATTTCTTTCCAATTTCTGTTTTTTCCGCATTTCTGCGCTCTTTCCAAAACCCAGCTTAACTTCCTCATATATCAACCAATTTTCACCATTAAGCCCTAATTTTCTTCGTTTTTTCTTTGACTTTAAGTTCCATATGCAATTTAATTTTTTGTTGACGTTATTCTGGTATTAATCGTATGTTTAACACATTTTTTTTTACAAATCTCAAAAACAAAAAAATCGTCAAAAATTATATAGGTATACTTATAATCACCGTCGAAACTATTACTCCTAGTAGATGGCTTTGTTCAAAAGATAAGTGTTAAATTTTATTTTGCTTCATTTGATGACAAAATATTTGTTATTGGATCATAAGCATTGGAAATATTTCATTTTTAGTAAATGTGTTTTTGTTTATTTATAAAAAAAAAACAACTTTTATCAATATCTCGAAAACTGTTCTTCTCTAATTTTTTTTATGGCATTTTTGAACTTCGCATAAAATTTCACATTAAAGAAATTTATCAAATTATAAAGTTCATCACTTTTGATTTATTTTGTAAACTAGTGTTATTTATTTAGCATAAATTACTGCTTCTTAAGTAACGGGTGGAAGCGTAGAAGTAGAGCTTGCCAAAAATTTCTGCGTCATTTACTTTTTGCCCAATAACAATGTTTACAAATGATACGATTGCAATTTCACGTCGTTTTTCAAGACGATCTATTTAAATTAACATGCATCGAGATTCATAATAAGGTAGCCGAAAAGAGTTCCATCTGAACTTACGCAAAGCATACAGTTAAAAACTATTTCTGCAATGACTCAATGCGGTGTTTATGTGTATTTTGATATGGTTCTCAAACCGCGCTGCAGTACTCAAGAAGGGGCCAAACATATGTAACATACAACGTTTTTATTGTATACAAATCATTGAAATGAAAACTAAACCTTTACTTGCCTTGTAAATTATATTGTAAACTTGGAATCAAGTAAATCTCTAACTTGATTACATGTTTCAACAATTTGTTGACCTATAGTGATGGTGTTTCACCTTACATTGCGTTTTTTAGTGAATGAGACTGAGATGCACTTTTTGACGTTAATCTCTAGCAAGCTTTTTGTACACCAATTATGGAAAATGTCAACTTCTCTTTGGAAGACTTCAATTTCAGATGATTTGCGCATTTTCATGAAAAGTTACATGTCGTTTGCGCATATTGAAATATTTAAGTGGTGTAGAATAATATTCAACATCATTGACAAACAAAATAAATAGTAAATCCCTGCGATACTCCCGATGTAACGTTCACAACCAATGATTGATTTCCTTCAAATCTTACTAGTTGTATTCTTCCATGCAAGTATGACTGAACCCGATTTACTTGCTTGCTTACTTATGCTGGTCTAACGTCCAAATAGGACCACACCTGCGTCAGGATATTTCTCCATAAAACTCGGCTGAGGGCTACTTCTCTCCAGTTCCTCCAATGTTCCATACTTCCAAGGTCTTGATCCACTTGGTTTAACTACTTAGGTCGCTGCGCTTCTCTGCGTCTTGTACCGGTCGGATTCGAGGCAAACACCATTTTTGCAGGGTTGTTGTTCGTCATTCTTACAACATGTCCCGCCCATTGTACCCTTCGAGCTTTAGCGACTTTTTGGATACTGTGTTTGCCATAGAGCTACGTCAGCTCGGGCTTTATCCTTCTCCTTCTCCATACACCGTTTTCACATACACTGCCAAAGATGGTCCTAAGCACGCGTCTTTCGAAAACTCCAAGTGCTTGTAGGTCCTCTTCGAGCATCGTGCACGTCTCATGCCCGTAGAGAACTACCGGTCTTAAAGCTATGTCCATTTAGAATCCGGAATAATAAAATCATCTGTATCTCGGTAACGGACTGACGTACAAATAAGTTTGAATAAGGGAAGTCGAGTCCATCGTTTTATTCGTCACGAACACTTTGATCTTTGCTCCACAGCTGCATATACCTTGCCAAATCATCAGTTTTTTGGAAAATTTGTCGATAAAAGCAAATCTAAACTTTGCAGGAGCATCTCCTCGTGCCGTTGCCATGTAGAATTTTTGGCCAGAAAGTTGTACGAAATCAATTTTGACGTAGATTTCATCGTCGATGAGCAGGCATCCTTGGTACTTCGTCAAAACCTGCTGGTACAATGTCCGAGATCGAGTTTTGGTGACGAAACTTTGCTTCAACGTTCTGGTTGGTTGGCTTTGCTGGCTCGATAAGAACGATATACTGCTCGCAAACTAATTCTTCGAACGGTACTGCGAGCAGGACCACGTTGGATCATCAACGTGGATTTGCAGATTTTTTTCTCTTCTCTCGGCTTCCATCTGGAATAACTTTTGATACGAAACACCGTGAATTCATACCTCAGAAAGTGGGCGCCTAGGTGAATCAACCGCTCTAGAAGAATTCTTGCAGCGGTTACTTTCCGTGCCGCTGTAACACAATAAGTGATTCCGGATTCTAACTGGGCCGGCGTTTTGTACATGGTAAACTTTGTACAAGGGTGAAGTTTACCAGATCTCAAGGTCTTGTGGAGTCCATAGTAGGCACAACTTCCGGTAATAATACATCTCCGAATTTCTCTGCAGCAGTAGTTATCCGACGTAGCCAATAATCCGAGGTACACAAACGCCATTCACCACCTCGAACTCATCTCCGTCGATTGGCACAGTTCTATGACGCTGGTTCCTCCAGCCAACGGATACTTAGTTTTCGACGCATTCACCTTCAATCCAACCTTTTCCGCTACACGCTACACAGTACAGCTTGGTGTACTAATCAGCTACAACCTGGAACGTTCTGCCAACAATGTCCGCGTCGTCAGCGAAGCAGATGAACTGGCCGGATTTATTGAAAATCGTACTCCGCACAAGTTTCATAAAACCTTCTAGCGCAATGTTGAACAGGAGGCAGGAAAGACCATCGCCTTGTCAATGTCCTTTGCGTATTTCAAACGAGTCCGATAACGCACCCGATATCTTTACGTAACACCGTAACACGTAACAGGTTCCCGGGAAAACCGTTCTCGACCATAATCTTCCATAGCTCTTCACGATCAATAGTATCGTATGCGGTCTTGAAGTCGATGAATAGGTGGGGTGTAGGGACTTGATGTTTGCGACACTTTTGGAGGATTTGCAGCAATGTCAAGATTTGGTCAGTTGTCGATCGACCGTTTAAAAAAAACGGCTTGATAACTTTCCACAAATCCATTTGCTAGCGGCGATAGACGATGGAAGATAGTCTGAGACAGCACGTTGTAGACCGCGCTGGTTACCCTCTCTGTATATTGGGCATATAACTCCCTCTTTCCACTCCTCCGGTAGCTGTTCTGATTCCCAAAATCTAACTATGAGTCGATGCAGACAAGTCGCCAACTTTTCCGGGCCCAGTTTTACAAGTTCCGCTCCGAGGCCATCCTTCCCAGCTGCCTTGTTACTCTTAAGCTGGTTGATAGCATCCTTAACTTCTCTTATCATGGGAGTTGACACGTTCACCATAAAGATGAAGCCATTCCTCCTGCTGTCTTGGTATTCCGCCTCTGCGCGATTCATTTGTAAAGATACCTCCATCTTTATCCTGACACATTGCGGCTTGCGGCACGAAGCCTTTCCGGGATGCGTTGAGCTTCTTGTAAGGTCTGTATCCGCAATAATCCGGACACCTCTAAACATGAATAAAACATAAATTTCGCATTTTACTTCCGTCGTAGCTGTTTATTTCAGATACATGGGATGTGTTTTAACAATTCGTGAAGACAAAACATAGTTATTCGGTATTTGGATAACATTTTCGAACTTTGCGCTTAACTCCGTCCATTAGGGTTTGTACAGACTCTTCAGAAATCGTAGAAGCCGTATTTGTCCAAATTTGCTGGAAGTGTTTGATGTCTTTGTTCCCTTGCTTCTTTCCAGAAAGCTTCCGCTTCATCAAAGCCCAATATCCCTCGATTGGTTGTAGCTCTGGGCAATTTGGCGGGTTTGAGGTTTTTGGTACAATGTTCACTTGATTTGCTTGGTACCACTCCATCACAGTTTCAGCATAGTGGGATGATGCCAAATTGGGCCAGAACAAAGGTTTTTATTTGTGAATTTTGATAAAGGGTAGCAATCGCTTCTGCAGATACTCTTTCGGATAGATTGTTGATTGTGCCTGTAGTGACGAAAGATTTACGCTTTTTGCCAGACGTGCAAATTGCTTGCCACACAAGTTATTTTTAGGGAAATTTCGATGCCTTCTTCGTTCTGAAATGCTCATCTTTAGCATTTCTGGCCATAGCAGAATAAAAAGCCAGCCCTGGATGCTGCTTGAAATCCTCCAGGGCATCAGTTTCATCTCTCCACCGTCAAACGTTCCGAATATGATTTCAGCACATCGTGAACAGTGGATTAAGACAAATCCAATGTTTTTGCAAGGTCCCGTATTGACAAGTCAGGATTTGCCGTACGTCCATACAAAATTCACTCGCGCACTTGTTTTTCTTTCGTCGCCATCTTGAATACTAAACATGAAATGTAAACATCAATCATAGTCTTTTTCATCATACACTCTCAGCTATACCACAGTGAAATTATTCATTCCCACGTGCAATATTTCAAAAGTTACAATGATTTGAAGGTGTCCGGATTATTGCGGATACAGACCTTAGAATTTACGCATATCTTGACAACGATACAGCTGCTCCATTTCTTCGCACTCCAACTCCTCCAGGTGACGCTTGAGATAAGTTGGCTGTCTTCGCTTCTGGCTGTATCGCTCCACATTTTGACGAGTTGCCTGCTCAATCCCAATTTGTTTACTTTTCTTAACTGACATAACGGTTGAATCCCGCAAACAATCGAACAATTTCCATAAACCATAAATCAATCTCTGTACCACAACTCGACTCAGTGGGTGCCTCCCTCTACTGTTTGTGCTGCTTTGACTAATCGATCAAATCCAGCATTGCTGAACTAACTGGCAGCGACGGCCAAACTCCCTTCCAATTAGTAACCAACCGCTCGGTGCCACTTTGCCCATCACGTAATCACCTTTCGATTGACTGACGGAACCGCGCCGTGTCTGCGAGTGAACCAGACGCGAAACAATCGACGAAAACAAACCGGTCCAACATCGTCGATCGCGCCGGGACCAGACCAGGGAGAAAAAACGCATACCCATGGAGCCGAACGCAATTTGGATTTGGTCAAAATAAAGCGTCTCAAATTTCCCATTCCGTTTCGGTTCCGCGGTGGGGTCCGTTTAAGAAACGGTAACTTTTCGGCACTGGAAAGTGAAAGTTCGATCGTCTTTCCTGGCGTGCCGCGTTGTTGACGTTCGACAGGCAACCAGTCAAAGCTCCCGTCCCTCTCGATGATGATTGATCAGACGGAGTGATTATTTCCATCATAAATTACATAGGTTGTGGCCCCGGTGGGATCTAGCTGACGGGCGAGACGTCGGAGAGGGGAACCCATCCAGCTGGGGTCGCAGTTCGGTTGATTGGATTGCATCTTCTCGGACTGGACGACGAATTTGAGGAAGAAACCGAAAGTGAATCAAACCAAATTAGCCAGTTGGAGTGGCGGATGAAATTTCTGAAACGGTACTGCTGCGGTTCATTCAACCGAACCGGCTGGTGGTGGCAATTGAAAATTATTTAATAATAAACAATCTTTGGCTGTTGGCGGTGGTTCGTGCCATCTGGCGGGGGGAAGAGTCAGGAAATGAAAAATGCGCTCTTTAAACGAAGTCATTTGTGGAATTGTACGGCAACGGGTCCCAGCGTGGCATGATTGGATGCTGAAAGAAGGAGAGTGTGTTTAGGGGCGGATTTGCAGAGATGATTATCTGAATTGAAATTAGAGGGCAATTTTCCCACATCCCAATTAGTCTGAAATTGGATTGGTAGTCTTCGAAAAAGGTTTGCTAATGATTAGATGATTATGAAGATTAGGAAAAACAACTCTGTCGCAACATTTCACATGCCATAGAACATTCTTCCCCTCACACCGCAGGTATTAACCTCTCTCATTTCCCTTTTTAGTACGCCGACCTCGATGAATTCCTGTCAGAGAACGGTATCCCGGTGGACGGCCTCCCGAGTGGACACCTGGGCCATTCGACCAGCCTCAACAGCCGCTCCGACAGTTTGGGACACTGTGCAAGCCTCTCGCTCGGTCTCAGCCAGGTGACGACGAAACGGGAACGCTCGCCATCGCCCACAGACTGCATGAGTCCGGACACGATAAACCCACCGTCGCCGGCCGACTCGAGTAAGTAACCCTCTGCAATCTCTAGCTCTTTCAGCTGCTCTATCGATCACACCAGCCTCCACCACCACATTCCCACATTCATCGACCACCAGCCGCCACCCAACCAAACAAATCGGTGGAAAACATCGCATCTCTTGTCCCTCCCCAATTCTCAGTCCATCCCGTCGCTATCCGGAGGATCCTTCTCGAGCCACACTTGCGTCGTTCGGGTGTGGTTTGTTTGGGATTTGAGCCATCCTCGACCCGTGCCGCCAGACCCGTCCCCTTCTTATAAAGAGCATATCCCCTCATAGTTGTAAATGTTAGTTTTCGATGTTGCAGCGTATTCGATGTCGTCGGCCACGCGTGACTTTGACCCGCGGACACGGGCCTTCTCCGACGAGGAACTGAAACCGCAGCCGATGATCAAGAAATCCCGCAAGCAGTTCGTCCCGGATGACATGAAGGACGACAAGTACTGGGCCCGCCGCCGGAAGAATAATATGGCGGCGAAGCGGTCCCGGGACGCCCGACGCATGAAGGAAAATCAAATCGCGCTCCGAGCTGGTTACCTGGAAAAAGAGGTGGGTAGTTAAAAATACATAAATTTTTTGGTTTTCAGAAATCCACAACGGAGAGTTATCAGTTGCAGCAATTCAACTAACTATCTTAAATCAAAAGTGCATAGATACAAAGATGTCTTGGAACTTTTCAAAGGTTCTAAGCATTATTTCATGAATCCAAAGTAAAAAGGTTGCATCTCATCCAGTCGGTTTGGCATCAATTCCAGTTGGCGCCGTTGGGATTTTCTGAGACAAAAAAAAATCTGAACTGTTGGACCGAGCCCATTTGTTGATGAGTTCAATGTGTAGGGTCCACATCCTCTTCCTGGCGAGACGAACCAGCCTCAGGTTGTAAGTCACGTGAATACAAATAAAAGGCCTCTCTTGCTTTGGTAAACACACTTTAGGCCAAACTTTCAAAAATGTGTTAACACTATCCACTGATTGCAAGTATTTTCTCACCTTCCCCTTCACCAAAGCCTTTTGATTTCGACAGTATGAATCTCTGGGCAGTTTGGTGCATTCATCTCTTATGGCCAAATCAAGCATCGCCATCAATCTGTTCCGAAGGATGAGGTTAACTACCTTTTGATCCAATTGATGGTCAGCTGGACTTAGTTTTCTTCCTCTTCTTGGCAGCTCATTGAACGAGTAGTGTTCCCCGAACTTGTTGATGGTAGCTTCTACGCTGTCCTTATGAACTACGAAACGCTCCGCTATTTTGTTCTTTGAGACATCCTGCTCACGAAACCACGTGTCCTTAAAATTTGAACACTCTTTTAGGTTCGCGGCATCTCGAAAACGATCACTGTTTAGCGAAATTTCAAAAGCTGATCAAGTTAATGACAGATGAACGCGTCAAATGTAGGCAGCCTCAGACCAATAGTCGTATGTGAGAGCGCATCATAAGCGTTGCCAGTTTATTTTCGATGCAATCCTTAATTTGTGTATTTATCGGAACAATCTAGAATTGTATGTTCCGGTGAAAACATTGCACAATTATTACCTAATTTGGTCATTTAAAAAAAATTATAAACAACTGTATCATATAATTCGAGTCTTCTCCCCTAAGTTGAAACAATACAAAATTAATGGAAGCATCATTATTTTTTTTTTTTTAAATTTTGATTTTGAATCCACGCATGAGGTTTCAAATAGTAGTTTCGTCACATTTTCTGAAAACTGCAGACCAATTCTTTTTGAACTCTTCCATGGCCTTGCACTCCATACCACCCTTCCTGAAGTTACGCTTGACGATAGCCCAGTAGCGCTCAGTTGGACGAAGCTGTGGACAATTGGGTGGACTGATGTCTTTCTCAACGAAATCTACTCCATTTTTTTGCTTCCATTGTACTGTGGTTTTGGCGTAACAGGCTGACACCAAATCAGGCCAAAACTAAGGAGAGACCTTGTGCCGCTTGTGTAACGGAAGCATCATTTTCTGCAAACACTCAGTACGGTAAACTTCGGCATTGATCGTACCTTTAGTGTAGAAACTGACTCGCTGACCTGGAGCCGCAGGAACAAATAACCTGCCAAATTCAGGCCAACTTTTCCCACATCGAACGTTGTTTCGGAGATGCTCACATTATCATCGTTGAGTTCGGTGTTAAATTGCGGCCCTGGAAGCGTTCTGAAGTAAAGGGTGTCCACACTTAAATTGCATCACTTTAAACTCGTCCTCAAGAACAAGTCTCTCAACCGATTGTCATGAAATATTCAAGGATAAAATTCAATGTATAATCTTCGTTTAAGTATTTTTATTTCATTGTATTTCTTTACCAAAAGCCCGAACTTTCTTCTTAACTTCTTCAACATTTCCTGTTCTGTAGTGACAACTTTAGGATGCTTACGAAGTTCGTGGTTCATTGTAGCCCAATATTTTTCAATTGGCCGCAACTCTGGCGAGTTTGGGGGATTAAGATCCTTCGGCACGAAATTGACACCATTCGTCTTGTACCACTCCAAAACATCCTTGAAGAAGTGACAAGAGGCTAAGTTCGGCCAGAAAATTGTAGGAACGTTGGGTGTTTTGAGAAACGGAAGCAGTCGTTTTACAGGCATTCATTCATGTATACTTGACCCTTTTACAGTTGAAGTTGTCCCTGCCAAAAACCCTGCCAAATCATGAATTTCTTGGGGAACTTTGACACTTGCTGTTTCCAGAGAGACTCTGGAACATCGAACATCGTCTTTCCACAGTCACATACTGGTTGCCCACTTCTATATCGTCCATGATGCAGCAGTGTGGTTTCATCAACATTTGTGTGTACAGCCCTCGCGACTGTGTTTTAGCTGTCCTATTCTATTTGTCATTGTGGTTTGGAGCTTTCTGAACGTTGAGTGAACGGAGCTCGGCTCGTTTCTTGGATTTCTGCATGAAACTTTTGGTCAAGTGAAGATTTTCCGCGACATCTCGAACGGAACAGTTGGGTTTACGTTTAAAGGCAGCAACCACTCGCTTGTGATCCTTCACACAGTACGGAACATTTTTTCTACCACTCACCTTCTGGTGATCGACATTTAAACGTTCCTCGAAACGTTTTATGACACGAGACACTTACTTTGCATGTGCAAAATGATCTCGCGCACTTGCTATTCCTTCGACTCCATTTTCATAACTACGACAAATTTCACAATGAAACTCACGCAGTATAAACAATACACGCTGAAATCATTTAACCCAAAATATCGTGGAAATCAACCCAAAGGGCGAAATGTTACAGCTTATTGAAAGTGATACAATTTAACTGTGGACACCCTTTACTCTTTCAGATATGTTTCGTCATCCATCAAAACGTTAGCAAACGGTCGTTGCCAAAGTCGGCTGTATAATTTTCTGGCCCTTGGTTACGTCCCGAAGTTTTGCTCAGCACTTTGTTTTGCTATTTTCAGCTTCTTACAAGTTTTCAGGTTGTTGCGCTTCTTGATTTTTCGTTGCGCTTCTTGATTCCGGTGGAAGTACCAGCCTTTTTGATCAAATTACGAATAAACTTCAATCTGTTCCGAAGAATGAAGTTAACTACCTTTCGATCCAATTGTGGGTCAGCTGGACCTAGTTTTCTTTATCTTTGTGGCAGTTCATCGAACGAGTAGTGTTCCACGAACTTGTAGATGATAGGTTTCACGCTGTCCTGATGAACTCTTGCTTTTTAATAGTCGTTTTGGTACGCGGCATTTAAAGAATGATCACTGTTTAAAGAAAGTTGCTGAAAGAGCTGATCAAGTTGTATACAGATGAAAGCGCCGAATGTAGGCAGGCTCAGACCAATAGTCTTATGCGTGCATGTGTGAGCGCATCATAAGCGTTGCCAGCTTATTTTCGATACAATCCATAGTTGGTGTATTTATAATTATCGGAACAGTCTATTATTTTATTGTGAAAACTTTGCAAAATTATGACCGCATTTTGTATTTTTTTTTCCAAAATCTGAACAAATGAACAGTTCGATACAATTTGGGGATTTCAATTTAGTGATATTGAAGCTAATTCTAAGGTCATGTCTTACTGGGAGTCCCTTTGATTTGATTGATTTTAAAACGTTGAATGCATTTTCAATAAAATTTTGAGCAAATTGGCTTTTAAGGTCAAATTTTTACCGAACAATTCAGCTGTTCAGATTTTAATACAGATTTTCAAAATTGATGATGATTTAGAATTGTGTAATCCGTTTATTCCGTTGAAAAAAGTGCGGTTGTGCACATACCACGACAACATGGTTGGCATAGACTACGTTAGGTTATTTCGCGCACTTACATGTTGAATTTTGGAATAATTTGAACCATTGGGAGGTTAAGAGCCGTTCAGAGATAGGTTGATGTTTACTACAAACCGATTGCACACATAGAGACGCTTTGACGTTCTACAAATCACTTGAAACATTGGATATTAATCACTTTTTTTACTGAGAAAACCAAAACGAGACCAGGATTTCAGAAAGACCAATAGATTTTTTTAATTCATTCCACTACGTCGTCCCCAACTCCCCTGAGATAGAAAAAAGAAAAAAAAAGAAAATTAATGATACTCCATCGTTAGCCATTGGATTTTGATGGGTGGTTTGCAATAGATTAACAAACTATCCTTTTTTGTGCACTGGTTATTCCAATGATGTCCGTAGTTTCCGATTCCAAGGTGGGAGTACTGGGGTAATTACCTGTTCAAGAACGGTGGACAAAATATTTTTAGATTTTTATTTCGCATGTGCCATATAAAACTTCATGATTTAGCAAAACTAGGTCATCAGAAGACAATTCAGGAATATTTGACCATATCGGCTACTAAAAAAGGCTTTGCGGAGTCCGATCTCCTCCGATAAAGTGGCCATAATCAAATCTTTTCCAAAACATGATATGCGACTTATCAAACTTCATGATTTAGTAAAACTTTGTCTGCGGATATTTTAAGGATTCCTGGCCACACTGGCCACTTAAGGAGGCCCTGTGAGATCCGAGTTGGGGACGTACGCATTAAGCAATTAAATATTAGGTCTTTATAAACTTCTTGAAATTAAGGATTCATCTGACTTCGCACTAACCGTTTGAAATTTATTGAAAAGGCACTACAAGAAACATCCATATTTTAATTTGACTGCACTCTCGTAAGTTCATAACAAACTGTTTAAAAATGTTTACTTTGCATAATACTCACACTGAAAATAAAATTTGGTTTAAAGTCCAAAATAGATCGTTTGACTCGTCAATGAATTTGTTGTTTTCTGCAATAAAATTGATGTTTACTATTTATGAAGCTGGTTGCATATTCAAAACCACTCGGGCTGTCAAACGAACGAAGCATTTAATTTAGTACAATACAGAGATTAGATTAGTCTTTATTAAAGAGACTTTCAGCCGTTGGCAGGGCAATACAGAGATCTTTCGAAGCGGTTTGAGATTAAATTAAAAAAAGCGAGACTTATAATTATTCACTTTCAGTTTTTTTAAACATTATTTTTTTTTAAATTTGTTTGAGCGTATTAGTAGAACGATTGTGATTGGGAAACTAGGAGAATTTAAAATTAACACTTCATTTGATCACTTTTTAAAAAATAAAAAATAAAACTTCGAAACACTTTTTCAAATTTTCGCTAGTAAACGCGAGCAAATTCCTTTTAATTCTACTATGAGCTTATCTTTTGGCAGATAGGCCTATTTCGTCTGCTACTTACAGACTTCTTCAGTGTCGAGTGCTCGACAAGTCAATGACAAGTAATGACAACCAAGTTGGCACTCAAAGCGATGTGTATTTATAAATGCACATGCAAGCTTGTCAGGGGATGCATTATTTCACTATGACAGATGTGTCAAGAGAACTTTGTAAATATATACTGGATTCCGGAACACTATGACATTAGAGGTAATTAAAATGCAGACGCGATTGGTAAATGAGGTTCAAATGCACAATTTATAGGCCCAAAACCATTCTGCGGCATATCAAATGGTGATGACCAACACAAAGTGTATTCAATCGACGAGACTTATAATTCCTTATGTCAAAATCAGTTGAAGCTCAACAAAAGAGTTCTTTATACTATACTGCCCTTGTGCCCGAGAAGATAAGATTTGAAAAATATACACAGATAAAAAGACAGATTGAATTTTCTGTGTTATCTAATGCACATAAAGGGAATGCTAAATTTGCCAGAAAATAGTGTGATATTTCATGTAGATTTGAGCCAGATAATGCCTGAATCTAGCCTATTGTATGAAAGATTGCAAATATTGTTTTATAGCGCATGAAAAATTTCAAACAATTTCGTTGTTTAAGCCTTCTTTAGCTTGTATTTAAACGAGGGAAAATATTACACGCTTGATAAAATTAATATTTTTTTTCTGTGTAGGCCAAGTTCAGAATGATATCTGTCGTTTCTGTAACATGGAACGTGAATCCTCGGAACATCTGCTCTGCAGTTGTGATGGTTTATACAAGCGCAGAATTTCTTTACAGTGGCTATATGCAAGCTGAAGAAATATGAATCGCGAATCCTGCAAAGGTGGTGGGTTTAAGAAACTCAATTTTGCCTGACTTAGGAAAGACGCATCCTCGGGTGCTCACTTGACAAATGGTTAACTCAGTGAACGTAGCGATATTATGCCCCAACAAAAAAATGTTTATTACGATTTCAAGAAGCATGTGTTTTACATTTGAAAAATGTGTGTTAAAAAACGGGCATAAGGAATTTTACCAAAAAACATATTTAGTGTACACACAGAAAAAAATAATAATTTTCACAGGCGCGTTAAATTTACCGTAGTTTAATTCCAAGCCAAAAGAGGCGTAGATAACGAAATTGTTTGCAATCTTTCATGCAAAAAAAGGGCGTTATCTGGCTTAAATGTACATGAAATATCTCATTATTTTCTGCCAAATATCATTTCCTTTATGTGCATTAGATAAAGCAGAAAATTCAATGTTTTTTTTTTATCAAAGCAACAACTGCAATCAATCTCCGTATGTCATACTGAAGCAGTTATTACAGGCACTAAATGGCTTTCAAACATCAAATTTTGTTTGTTTCATATATCCGTATTCTAGGCTAGTATGCATCTTACTGGCTCAATCTAACTATTTTACTTAATTAATTTTATTTGACATCCAATATAGCAAATGTAGAAAAGTTATATTAACTGACACAATTGTCACCTGACTATGATCACCTGCTTCGACTATGATCTTAGGTTAAATGATTGACCAAAGTTGTTTTTGCTATCATCGTGTATTTATGGCTTCTTAACAAGAACCGATGCACTCATTTTGGAAATCCAAACGTGACACAAAAAACACACCAAAAAAATTCCAGGACAGAAGTTCTACGGCTCCATATCCAGCATGGTATTTCTGAGACTTTCTGGAAGAAGTAACTGTTCAAATATTTCAGAAAGTTCCTTGCCTGACAAGCGATCTGTTCATATAGCAAAAGCAATCAACCCTTCATCACACAGTTTCGATAACAAACAAAAATACCCCGTGAACCAAAGCACGTATACGGAAACTTGTGTTCAGGTTAAAATCCTGAAAACGTGAACTAACTCACGATTTTTTTTCATTGGGAAACGGGAAAATTTACAAGAGTGCCACAGAAACCAGATGGCTCGAACAACCTAAGAATGGTACAAAACACTTATTTCAACCTTCCAAACATCGCCCAATCGAGATAAGTTGGGTCATCATGAAAGCAGATCTTCATCCCAAAATGTTGGGAAATGAAGTAGACTTGAAACGGTCGAAACAAGTTGGCCTCAGCATTGCCCAAAATCAAATGAACAGTGTCAAGGAAGGCCGAGAACCGGAAAACAGTCAGAATGGGAAATGAATAAAATTAATCTTTCATCTCTTTGTCTACACAGAGTGAATTTAAGCAAGCGCGTAAAATTCCCTCTCGTTTAATTCCAAGCCAAATGAGGCCTTACCAATAGAATTGTTTGCAATCTTTCATGCGCCATACAACAATGTTTGCAATTTTTCATTCAACAGGCTAAATTTATGCGTTATCTGTCTTAAATTTACATAAAATATCCCATTGTTTTCTGCCGAATCTAACATTCCATTAATGTCCATTAGATGACGCAAAAAATGCAATGTTTCTTTGTATTTGTGTAGAGTATTTCTCGAAACACCATATGAGTACACAAGTACTTTGGATGCACTCCAGGATGATTAAGAACGACCATGATGATGGCTCTTCTTTAGCTCAGTTTGTATAGGCGCGGCTACAAAGCAACACCATGCTGGAGGTGGCTGGGTTCGATTCCCGGTCTGGTCTAGGAATTTTTCGTTAAGGAAAAATTTATTGACTCCCTGGGCATAGGGTATGATTGCACTTGCCCCACACTCATACTAATGCAAACATGGTACCTGGCATCGAAAGCTCTTAATTAATAACTGTGGAAGAGCATTTAGAACACTAAGTTAAGAGCAAGCAATAAGCTTATTCCGAGAGTAATAAGCTTAAAACGCTAAGAAAGAAGAAGATGATGATGGCCAAATTTTGAGCTCTCTTATAGACCCTCTTTTTTGTTTTGAGATCTCTTATAGAAAAATGAGATTGTGATTGGGTATCAGGTCAGCCAAGCTGCTTATGAGCTACTTGATTCATTAGTTGACCACAGTTATTCTAGATCTACCGGGTGACTTGATCGATGCTTTTTTCCGATGAACCGCGGAAATTCTTTGGAGGCTCTAAATAAACACATGTAGCAATAGTTTCAGTTTCATGAATTGATTACGACCACGAAGTCCTTCTGGAGAATTGTTAGGAGCGGCTAGATGCTCTTGAGTGTCGATATCTAGGTCAACAGTTGTTATGTACACAAATAATACAATTAAATCATTTTGAAAAATTTACCTTATTTGAAGTTGTAGCAGAGCATAATTCAAAATGTAGATCATAAACTGCTGCCGACACGGTTTCAAAAGTTATCCCTTGATTTTAAACTTAAATGAATTGAACGGTGCTGTATTGATAATCTGTTCTTAACCCAGAAGGTTTAATAGTCTAAAAGATCACTACTGAATAGTTCTGAGCCCAACAATCACTTTCTACAAGCTCCGGAACAGCAAGTAAAGCCTGTCCACGTTAAATTTCGGACACTAAAATAATAGCAGCAAAAAACAATAATTTGGAGCATACTCTTTGATTTTTTCCACTTCGAAATTCACTTCTTTTTTCACTTTTTTTTTCCAAAATTGTTATGATATGATGGCGGACTTACGGATTTTTGATCAATAGTGAAGATTGAGTTTCATGTCGGTTTGTCGGTGCTTTCATGGTGTGTTGAAATGTATATGTGATTGTACATGCGTGCATAAAGTGTGTTTGTCTGCATACGAGTGATTGTATGTGATCTAGACACCAATTGAGTTTTTTAATCAACAATAAATACTGGTGCTCATTATGCCATTATAGTTCTCAGCTAATAGTCAATGAATTTTAACAGAGGCGGAAAATTCCCCCCTCGTTTAATTTCAAGCCAGAAAAAGTGTACACAACGCTATGGTTGGCAATCTTGCATACAGCATACAACATTTCATACAACAAACCTGATTCCAGCGATATGTGGCTGAAATTTACATAAAAGATTCCATTAATTTATGCCATTTATGTGCATTAGATAACGCAGAAAATCATATGTTTCTTTCTATTTTTGCAGCACATCTTCAATTCAGTTTTTATTGACACTAAGTTATTATTTTTTTCGAACTCTGAAAAATCCAGTGCAATGACAACTAATGGAATTGAACAAATATTTTGTAAAAGATGTATTATTTGATATGCTATAAACCGGCATTCGCTTAACGTATCTATTAAGCTTCTAATCACAGGACTGAAGCGGCTGTCATACACTAACAAAAATTGTGAAGCCGAAAACTTGGTGCTGCTTGTGGTGCTTATTTGACAGCTCGGTTTTCTTGAAGGCTATATGCAGCAAACAGGATTTTCCCCGCGGAAGTTGTCGTGTTTTGTCGTTAATTTGATTCGAGAGAAGAATCTTCCTTGTTGTATTTAGTGCAGTGGTTATTGCAACGACAATAATTTTTCGTTGTTTATCAGCCGGGTATTACAATGATTTATCAAAATAACTGATACAAGTAGTTTGGTTACATAAATATTATGAACCGAGCTTAAACTATTAAAAAAAAAAGTCACTAGCGCCACACCAAAATTGCAGAACGAATGCTCTCTGCAGTCCTCTGCTTCTAATACCTCTGTTTGAACAAAATATGCACACAATAATGGTCACAAAGACAACATTGTCAGCAGGTTTGAATATCCAACATTATTGAATTTTTTATCCCAACATCGGCATTGACTGATGCACTTTCCATTCAAAAAATGTTTGTGACGAAGTGCACAACTGGTTCGATTGGTTGCTGTGTATATTTTGATGTACACTGACGTTTTCGACAGCTTTCATTGTTTTTTTTTTTTTCATTTTAAAATTCGATGGATTGTCATGATTGAAACACGAAATATTCGAGCTCATATGCGTGTTGATTCATAAATCTTGGTTTTAGCACTTGATAACAATTTTTGGTTGAAATAGCACTCAATTTTGTTGGACAACCTTCTTGTTACTGTTTGGTTCTTTAAACACGATAAATATTTGATTTTCAATATTGACTTGTCTTTGAACACGCTTGGCATTTCACTTGCACTGATCCGTCCTAATGGTTGGCGACTTGTGTATGTACATCCAAGTTGTACGACTTTTCTACTGTAAAGGAATCTACTGCGGCTGATTTTGACAGTCGAGTGGGAGTATAAATAAGCGTGACAACTTCATTGGTTGACATTTGTGTGTTTGTCCAATATAAACGTCAGAAAGTATTCCCAGAACTTGTATTATTTCGTCTGCGACATACAAGTTAGGCACTCGACACTAAAGAAAACTTTTTTTATTTTTATTTTTTATTTTTTGGTCAGACGATGTGTTACCTTATATGTTCCTGGTCTATCAATTTATTTCTATAGGAACATTTTAAACTAACTGATACAGAATTGCTTTAAATGAAGAATTTGAGAAGAAATTTAGCAAAAATTCAAAATCAAAGGAAAGCTACCGTTTATCTTAATTTTTGCAAATACAAAAGTGGACTTTTTTATTCATCAGAAAGCAAGCACAACGCTCATCATCATTATAACCAACTGTTGGAACAACTTTGTACAGAACATCTTTACTAGAAAATTTCACACTTTGGCTGAAAATATATTGTTCAGTATAAATACGCATTACGGACCACTGCGCAGTGTCCGTACACTGACATGTCCAAGAACTTTACACGATTTATAATGTTATTTTGTAAGTTTTGTGATGCTCCATTTATGTGCATGGTATGAAACCGAAATTCACACTAATTGTTCGAGCTGTGTAGGCAACACATGTAATCAGATGGTACTTCCGTAATTTTAACAACAACTCCAAATTCAACTGGACAAAAGTATTTGTTGGGACAAAACTGGACAAAAGTATGAGGTGGAAGTAGGAGAGAAATGTTAGTGTGAAATTTGCCATGTCCGATAGCAAAATAGTGCGTAATAAGCATCGACATAACCATTCTCAGCCGATACTCGAAGCCAAAATTATTTTTTCGTAAACTTCCCATTTTTACAACCGTACTCTACTGCACTTCACTACTGCTACTAATATCCGCCTCCTTCTGGCAACTTTATGCTCCAATTGATGTCCTAGCTCATCGATTTAGCACTACCCGTAGGAGACATGGTCCTATACTCTATGAATTCATTATCTCCAACGCGCTCAAACAATCGCAATGTTTTGTGATACAGTGTACGGATTGTTATAATTGGGGATAACTCAATGCAGATGTTTTCCAAATTTGGCAGATCGACAGGCAATCGGTGCAGACCCATCTGGCATCTCATAGCAAGATGCTAAGAGGCGGACCGAAAGATTTGGTGAGCTACCTCCCCCTGTGTTTGGGGTCGTTGTTTTGAGGAAAAAAAACTACATAAGACAATGAGGTTGTACGCAAAAGAGATGTAGGACTACAAACCAATGTGTAATGAATGTTAAAATCATTTTTTAAATATTTCAAAACGGTTGCAATTTGTAAAATTTCTGTTAGACTTGCCGTTAGTTTGCTTCATAATTGTACTTCGGAATAACCGAGACCGTTCAAATTTCCGAACCGTGTTTGAAATTGTACACAAGATTTAAGGCGGCCAATCGACAAGAATTCGAAACGGTATGTTAGGTTAACTCCAATTAAAAAAAAATTTTTAGCAGGAAAAATTGAATTGGATGGATTTTCAATGCTCCTTGTTTGATCGCTCTTTTTTAGAACTATCGTGAACAGCCCATCTTTGCTTATAATGTGCAACAATGCATTAGGCAGCACTACAATTGTGTACAGGCTCATTCCGTTTATACTATTTTGCGTCATACCTAAAGTTGGCTGCCAACTGGATCACACAAATTTTGCTCCTCGTGGTAGTGCCTGCCACTCCACTGACTTGGTCAACCGACTGCCTAGCCAGCCGGTTGCTAGCAACGGCCGGCCGAGTCATCCGTTATCTGGCCAGCGGTTGCTCGCTAGTTCAACCTCCATCGTATTTTCTACCGCCAGCTGCTGATCCAACACTGGCTCATAGCCACTCCAAACATCTTCAAGGCCGCTGACCGAACTCATGAGTCTTACTTACTTACATTTGAAATACTTTACAGGGTGTCTCACAATAGGTGTCACTAAAACAAAATGGGATTGCAGCAAAACAAATCAACCAGATCAAAACGTTTATTTTTCATTTTAAAGATACATGTTATAGAATAAACCATTCAATTCGAAACGCTCGCCCTTTTCTTTGCCAGCTGCGATGGGTTCCTAAGCCCATCGCAGCTGGCACGCACGATTTCCTGAGGAATTTAGTCCTAAATATCAACCAAATGTTTCTTGAATCGATCTAAAGTAAGCCCTTTTGTAGGGCCTATATGTTGAAGCATATAACCTCAAACTAAGTAGTCAAGTGGGTTGAAATCCGGTGAAGATACAGGCTATTCTTCGCTTGTGATGAAATGAGACAAATTTACGGCGCACCACGCTTGTGTCTTCTTTTCCTTGTGAGCTGGAGCTGAGTCCTGTTGGAAACAATATGGTGTATTCTTATACAACGTTGAAGCATGAGAAAGCAGATGGTTCTCTAAAATCTGCTCGATATAATATTCAGTGTTGTTTTTTACGTTAGCTTATATGAAAAAAAGTGAAACGGCGCCCTATACCAGGATTTTCGATACATTCTGATAGCGTTCTACAGCTAGTTTATCTCTTGGAATATTGGGAAGACTTTTGCCATACACACAATGATTTTGTTGATTATGACTGTCCTGAAGGAGATCCGAAAATAAAATCGTGCAGTCATCATGCCGAACCAAAAGATCTTTGTTTCTTTCGACCCTGGCTTGCTTTTGACGCTCCGTCAACCCGTGAAGTTGTTTCTTGTACGGCTTGTTTTCCTGGTCATGTCTGAGATGTCTTTTCATTGAAGCAGGGGACATTTGAATTTTTTTTGCTTAATTTACGGCCAGATACGGCCGGACTACGACTTATTCGCTCCCAAACACATTTCTAGGGTTTTTTTTTTTTCATTACGGCGAATCTAATATTGAGAGACTCTCATTGACTACTTTCTCTTTCATTCATATTCCAATCACCTTTACGTGTTTCATTCTACTATTTGTAGAGTATGCTAGTAAGCAGTGTTGTGTTTCGATCTTTACTAAAGAATGCATCGAAAGTGTTATAATGGCACTGTACTGAATGAAAGAGAGTGAGCAAGATTCTCTCAATAGAAGATTCACCTTAGAGAAAAAAAAAATTGCTTCCGAGATTTGTCCTGGCAGTTCGTCTGGCGCCTCCTTTGGGTTGAATATTGACATTTCCAGTTTCTTTGAACCGTTTCAAGGCAGGAAAAAAACGCGTACTCACTCCTAACTGCTTAAGGCATTGAATATCTGACACGGTCTAAGCTTTTGCAAATGTAATTTTAAAACTTGCTCCCGTATGGCTTCCATGGTAGCTGTTAAACATAAACCGACGGAATCGCTTATTTATCTTCACCGATAAGTTGTCAAAAGAATACATTCAAAACGGGTACAATCAATTCCGCTGTTAAAATTACCCAGCTAAACTAAACCAAGACTGAAAAAAGGAGACACACTCTGTAGTAAATTTACCCTGCAGAACAAAATTATAAGATATTCCGTTGTATTTGAGTTATTTTCAATAGTTTAATATTTAAAATCAATAGTTTTCAATACTGGAATCGACATAGGACGTGCACGTAGTCCCAAAAATTGACAATTGGTACCAATCCCCGTCTATTTGATCTAGAGATGTTAAATTTCTTTCGTCCAAAAATAGTACTTTGTCCTAAAAACTGGTTGACTGATTTTGGTACTCTTTTGCACAGCTCAATCTCTAAACCTGATTAGCTTTGCTTATTATTAAAGGCTTTTTTCGGCAACGTGACCACTTTACTGGGCCTTCTTTAAAACTCTTCGCACCGTTCTGGAATGATCTTCTTTTTCTCTGAACTCAACTAACTCACCGAGCACTTTTGGCGAAGAAGTTCGAAACCTTTTCAATATATTTTTTAAAGATTTTTCGGTTTCCTCGATTGGTCAACTTGCATGGACGTCCGTTTCTGGTTTTGATTTGAAATTTTTCACTGTGTTTTTTTCTTGTTATCGAAGAAAGAAAAGAATCGATTCAAATTGAAATACGCTGGCAATCGCTTGCTCACTAGCGCCACACACTTCACTCAGTGGAGGCTTTCGAGATGACACCTGAAGTGGCAAAGTTGCGGCATTTGCTAGCATGTCAAAATATCATGCCGACTATGTTTTGACATGCAATAAGATACCGCATGGCGGAACTTATCGCTGCAACAAAATTGACAGATCAACTGACGTGAACTACGTTAGTTTGACAAAATAAAAAAATAAATAAAGTGATTTCGGCCGCTAGTTGTTTATAGTTAAATATCAATTTTTTTTACATTGACCGAAATGGAGTTTAACACACGCTAAGATTTTAGCTTGAATGGCTGTGGTTTTAATAAACTCTAAACTGTTGCTCTCGGTCTACCAACACACGCAGCTATTTCACAACTAACGGGGTGTAACAAAAAAATGAGATCGATTTCTAGGAACTTGCTTCAATAGGGCGAATCTAACAATGGCAGATTCTTTAAAGAGAAAGTAATCAGAGAGAGTCTCTCAATGTCAGATTCGCCCTAATGAAAAAGTCCCAAGATTTTAACTCTCTCATATCAAACCACAAACGTGCACAGAGCAAAGAGAGATTATGTGAATCAATGCTCTCTGTCTCCACATCATAATCGCATGTTTTGTTTAGTAACTTGTTCAGTTGTGTTTAAACTGCCGTCGAAGCAAGAAGCATTATGCGAGCGGATTGTACAGTTCTAGTAAACGAACATAAATCACAGGAAATAGTTCACTGTAGATCATTTTAAAACCAAGAATATTGCAGTTTCTACCCTTTCTCGTATCCTGGCATCCTCAGGAACAAGTCGTAGGAGTGGTAGTGGCTAAAGTAATAGTAGAGTATGGAATAAATATACTTCGAGGCCAGGAAAATTCTTGTACTACTTACTTTTCATTTGACGAAACTGTGACACCATCACAGCCAATTGATTCTTGTGCACTTGTTAACTTTACAAGTACACGGACAGGAATCAAAACAAACAGCCATCAGAGATAAAGCCTCAACACGTTCGTAGAAAGTGTTGCTAAGATGAGGTAAAATGTCGTTTCTCCCGCTACTGAAAAATTGAGTAAAAGACTTTTCACAGCGGTTGCTACACAGAAAGAAATCTTGTAGTAAAAACTACCTATTTACTCGACTACGCCTATCTTTAAAACTACCATGAAATTTCAACCAAATTTACTATGTTTATGGTAAGACTTTCAACGTTTGTTGTATATTTGACAGACCTCATATTGATATCAACCACACCATGGTTGACCTAATCGCAGGCATTAGGCGTTAACCCTCGAAATGGTAGTTTCTACTGCGGCTTTTCTTTGCGTGTAGGTTTTTGATTCGAGGAAAAACTATATTTACTCGACGAATTGAAAGGGCCAAGCAATGGAATCAGGGTCAAAAATGAGTAAAAGGAAAATAGTTCCCGGATAAAAATAACCATACAATTACATTACATTAATATAAAATAACATTAAAATCTATTTCCGACGATGAATCTTATTGTTATTAAATCAGATAAAGGAAAAATGCATATTGTCATTACAATAGATCTACAATTGACTCCGTATGCTTGGATTTTCAACAATTGTAAAACAATACAATTAATAGTTATTGGTTCAAATTTGTTCGGTAAATAATGATTTTTTCTATAGTTAAGATACATAACAACCCCCCTTTTCTATTGTCGATGTCTCAGTTTACATTAGAAGCTATTGTGATAACAATAACTCCTATTGTCATCTTATAGTTGTGAACAATAAGATTAATTGTACATACTACAGATTCTATTGTATGGTTACAACACATTCAATTGTAAATCTATGAGATTTTTTTATTCGGGTTGGTTTTCGGTAAAAAAAAGGGGGAGAGGGAGAAAAGGGGAGAAATAAGAATGCATTCAACTGATCTGAAAGAGATAGTACGATCAGATAAAGTTAGGGTTATTTCGAAATCAAGGAGATTCCGGCATTCTTGTGACGATTTTTGAGACAAAAGGTTTGGTTTTATTTACTTCCCAAAATTTTAAAAATTTCGGGAGAAGAAAATTTAGGCCGCGGACACTACAGTAATGAATAATGAGAGGCCTTAGATTGCTCCATAGTACTTTTAACAACAAGGATTCGATCAGTCAATCTGAAGCAGCAAAAAGGTTCAAGACTGCGCAACCTCGGAAAAGTCTGACACAAGAAATCAAAAGCACCAGATGACCCTAAATTACGCCGGAAAATGTTCCGTTTTGGAAGATGAAAGCTACTTTCTTCTCTCAAAAACCCGCTTCCCAGGAAACGATCGATGTCGTTCGGATAACATTTCTACTGCATCTCAGTATGTGGAAAATAAGTTTCGTCCTACCCATTTTCATTGGATAGTTAGAAAACTACAACCGGAAACAACATAGACACACTCAAAAAAATCGACACGTTGTTTTCACGTGAAATTTCACGTTACATCCACCTGAACACGTAGCCAAATCTTCTTCAGTAAAATCAGGACAACATTACGTGCCAGTGAATTTTTGTGGACATTTATTTGATTTTCACGTAGAATGTGAATTTACGTGAATTCCACGTGTTTATTACTGGGTTTGGCAGTGGACGAAGATTACGTGCATTTCACGTGGAAGCAACGTGGCGATTTTTTCGTGTGCAGCAATAAAGAAAAATGTCTGTAGCAGTGCTTCCAGATTTATTTTGATTGCTTAAACAGAAAAAAAACTATCCAGGTGACGAATAATTCTGTCGATGAAAAAATATTGAGCTCAATTGTTTGTTTCCAGTTTAAAGTAACGAAAATATGGTTCACTGAAATATTTTGTTCGTTGGATGGTGAAGTATTTACAGATCATACTACACATGAACGACTAAATGAAGGTTTATTAAGGTCCATTCTTCAAATTATTGATTAACTTTTCTAATACAATCCAAAACTTTATCGAAAGCAACGGCTTTGCATTTTCTCTCTTTTTCAAATCGGTGATTAGTAATTATCAAACATAGTTTCCTAAGATGCTCATAAAAATAAGTTAACGATATTCAAGCAACAATTTGCTAACAATTTCCCCTCTCATTTTAGAACATGAACCTGCACCGAGAAGTGGAACAGCTGAAACAGGAAAACATGGAACTTCGTGCCCGTTTATCAAAGTACCAAGAGGTATAATCTTAACTCAACGTCATCCCTAGTTTAATCGTACCACGTCCACCATTACCACCACAACCACAACCAACATCCAACAAAAAATAAATGGAAAAAAGGCAAAACCGTCAGCAAAAGTAGCAACAAAAATAAAACAGCTGAAAAGCATCAAGAAACCTAAGTTTACCATCACAAAAGTCATCACAACCAACACCCCAACCACCACCACCAGTAGCAGTAGAGGCAGTAGTAGCAGTAGCAGTAGCGATAGCAGTGAACAATAGACAACAGCAACGATTTACAAGGCAACTCCAAGCAGCTACACACTAGATTGGGCGGCAGCGCTTCAAAGACGACGTGGAATGCGAGAATGAGAGAAAGAGCGAGAACGAGCGAATTTGAGAGTGAAGTTTTAGTGAAATTCCTTCAATAAGGCAAACAAATTAGCAGCATCAACCCGAACTAACAGCCGGCAACAGCGCGAGCAGCATCGTTACCAAAAAAAAAAAACAAAAATGAACGAAAGGAGAAGGAAAGCTAGGATAATGTACAGAACAAACACGCAAATAAGCAGAAACAAACAAACAAACAAAAAATGCTGGCTTAACCATTTTAAGTAGAGTTGGCAGCAGAACAATGGCAGTAGTAGCTGAAGCAAAAACCACATAAACTGAGATATGAATGCATGAAATTTATTAACATACATCACACATTAACAAAAACACACATACACAAACTAAGGACAAAAAAAAAGAGTCACGAAGAAACCCCCTCCCCCGCTCCCGTCATAGGACAGCGCGACATCGCGCGAAGCCTGCAGCGTTCCTGCATGTTGGATTTTTTTTTTGTTGTTGAATATTTATAGAAAGCATTAACGTTAACCGATTAGAGAAATTTTGTTTGTAAACAGGTGATTCCCTGGTTTGGCAACTCGCTCGTACTACTATTTTGTTTTGTTCTCTCGATTAGTCAAATGTGTTTTCGGTTTGTTTTCGATAATCAGATCAAAATTCTCCTTGGTACTTCGTTTCTCTGGAGTGGTGTAGAGCTATACTAGATTTTACTCAGACATAGGCAAGAACACACCAGAATTGTTAAGAGTGACGAAAAGTTTTGTTTTTAGTATCATTTTTTTTATTTTTAAGTGTGAGCGCGTGTGAAAGTGCGAAATCTAGCGCCGGCTAAGGATTCGCTTGATATAGTAATAGCTGTACAGTTTTGAAAGAGTTTTCCCTTTTTTCTTGAGGGAAATAAAAGAGTTTTGTTTGTTTTTTCCTTTTTAATTAGACTTAATAGGTCTACGGAATGTAAGTAGCAGTTAATGGAGGAATAAAATAACAATGAAAAAAAAACATATATTACACAAACATCCCGGGAAGTTTGCAATCGATCAAATAACGTACTGTTTAGTGTTTCTTATTTTTCTGACGTTTGTTTTGAATCAGGCTTCAGGTGCTGGCTGGCAGGTGGCAGTGCAGTCGTTGAAACAATTGAGCTCGTTGCCATGCGTTACGCGCTTATTCAGTGCGATTTTCCTTCCATCGATCTGTTCTTGGAAATGTTGTCCATGCTGTCAAACCGAAACGATAAAGTTGAGGTAGGGCTGTGAACTTAATCAATTCAACTTAAATCTTTTTAATCACTGTCGAAGTTTTAAAAATTCGTAAATTGTGACCTGTAACCATCCTCAAACGAAGCTGCTACTAAGCTACTCGAACCGAACCCGATGAGGTGGGATTTGTTGCGAAATTCGTTTGCTTGCCAAGTCAGTTTATTTTGAGCTCGAGGAAAAAAAGGCGGAAAAATGGAAAAATCCTGTAAAATAAAGTTACTTTAACCATGCAAACATGTAATTCATTGAAATTATATATGTAAATAAACCTTAGTCATAAGCATATAAAGGAAAGAAACAAACAGAGAAACGAAAGTATATTTACACAAACAGACTTGCTTGGAAGAAATTTGACTCTCCCCTAAATAAATTTTAAACAAAGTTTACAAGCAAATCTGGAAAATGGCGTTGAAGCTAGCGAGCGGAAAAATTAAAAATCAATAATCGCTGTTATAAAATTAATTTATCCTCCTCCCAAATCACTTTGCCAGAAGATTTTCGTTCCGAACCTTCTGTCAGCTACCCGCTAGAGGTTTCCTAATTCGTTCCCGCTGCCATCTCGCAGCCCGGGAAGACCTTCATCCTGCCTAGAGCCATGCAGCGGCAGCAGCCTTCAACATTTAGTCACCATAATTCTCAAAACAAAACTCCCGAAATGTGCGAGCAATCCAACACACATACATATAATTTTCACCAAGCCTCACAAAACCACTCAGAGCGGAATGTGCGAAATGTTAGTGATTCAGAATAGGATTAGCCAAGGCCGCGCCCGCCTAGGAAGCGAGTTGAACAAAACAAACAGTGGAAGAAGCAAACCGAGTAAATCGTTAATTAATTGAATGATTATTAAGCAAACAAGCAAAACACATTAGTCTGATTCAAAAACCGTAGTGATAGTACTAAGATTGAATAAAAAAAAAATACAATGAATGAAAACACGATTGTTATTGATATTGAGATAAGAGAAGAAAAAAAAGGCAAAAACAATATTATTAGTGATTAATGAACAAAGAAGAGGAAGAAACCTAATCAAAACAAACGACTTGATTGTGAAACAAGTGCAGAGAACCCACTTAAAACCTGTGTAAAAAGTATATTACTACAAGCGATACGAGTTAGGAGAGAGAGAGATAATCCCGCAGTCCTTATTTTTAATTTTGTTTTTCCTTATCGTTTCTGGGTGGCAGCAGAATTTGTTGGTTGAGTCGAAACCCACACTCCCGTCAACAACTCACTTCGTAGACTTGTAGAAGGAAATGATGTTACCGGTAAAATTTACCCCGTAGTATGTATAGTAGCCAAGTCAAGCAGAAACCCATCCAATCACATGAGTTTACAATCCTAGGAAAACGGGAAAGTAAACGTAAAATTAGGATTCGAATAACGTCTAAATCTCCCGACGTCCATTAAGTTTTTGTTTGTATTTGTTATTCTTGTTTGGCAGGAGCAAATCGCAACACAGTGAAGAAGAAAATTTAGCAAACTTGCACCTAGTTATCCGAACACCCACACTTACTCAAACACTTAGAAAAAAAACACACACACACACAACCACATTCGCCTACTGTTTCACGCTTCAATCAAACTGTTTTCAAGGAATCAAGCAAAGTTTCTTCTCTTTTCCTTTTCCCGGAAAACAATTCGTTTGTTTTTCTCTTCTTCTACCTTCATTATCTTGATTATTGGCTAGTAGTAACGATTAGGTGTTGAGTTTCGTTTTTAATAAGAAGAAAACTGAGCAAAATCGCAAACAAATAAAAAAAGCATCATATTTACGTCTCCTGTTTTTTTTTGTTAGTTTTTTTTTCCTTATTTAACCTGTTTCTTCTTCCGCGCATTCAATAGTGTTTCTATTTCTTTTGCCTTATTCAGTCTAAAATTTCTGCCCGAAGCTTGCTTCGCAACGTTTTCCTCTTCTATTCACTTTTTTTTTCTTCTTTCTACTCACACGAAAACGAAATTTGTCAAGATGGTTGTTTTTAGTTTCACAGCGAATGAGTACCTTAAGAACTGTAATACACTTGATTTTTTGGAACCAATTTAGAGCAGAACCGAAAAGATTCGACTACTCCCGAATGATGAACATGTAAAGTAGTAATTCGTCTTTTGAGCATAACAAAACAAAGCAATGAACACGATGAAATGGAGGAAATTTGTTTCTTGTTATCATTATTATTATAATATTATAATTTTTTTTTTCTCTGTGAAGTAATACCACAAACAATTACTTTATTGCTATTATTTTTTCTTTTTTTGAAAATAAAAACGTAAAACAATAAGTTCAGTTGGCCGGTTTTCGTTGCGTTTTTTTCTTTACTGCTACAGTAGGTTTAAGTTATCTTTTCGAAACTGTCCCGTTTTGTAGTTTGCCTTGGCTTTCTTAAGTATGCGTTGCAATTGTTGCACCCAACGTTGTCTTATATTTCTAGGCTCAATGTATTGTACCGCAACAGCTATATTTGAAAAAAAAAAAAGTGATGTTCAAAGTGATGAACACTCCAGCTACTTACATACTTATACTGATTCAATGTCCCAGAGGACCGCATCTGCGTCACAATAATTAGTCACGAACCTCGGTTGAAGACTCCACCTTAGCAACATTACTATTTCAAATCTGTTCGGCTTACTTCTATGTGACTTGACTTGACTTGCTGCTAGAATCATATGTGACAACTCTGCGTCACTTGGACAGCTACTCGAAGGTCACGAACTTCCGAAATTTTCCAATTATCTGGCTCTCTGTTTTGTTCCGGCCAGAGTCTAGTCAGGCTAAGGCCGGTATGGTCTTTGCAGAAGTTGTTTCCATTCTATTCGGTCTATGGCTGCACCATCGACAAATCTACATGAAACTCAACCTCTTCACCATTGATCAAGAATCCATAACAACCGATTCAAATGGGCAGCGATCCCATCTGTGAAAACCTATAGAATCATTTTATCTAGATCAAATAAATGTGTCCAGAATTGCTCAGACATGAACCTACTTATCAAGTTCCTAAGCGTGTTCGTGGCTTCAATAAACGTGCTTAGCGAACTCGAAGATAGATGTCAGTAATATAATTTAAACAGAAATATTAAGTCATTTTCTATTGTCATTTATGTCGGTTTGTCGATGCTGCATGGTGGATGGTGATATCAAAAAGCTTAGACAGATAGTTGCTTTTGATGAACTTCCCATGGAAGGTAATTATTTAAGCTAACTTGCAAAATATCTATGCCCTTGCGAGCGGTCTTCCGACAGTTCACCGGAACATTCGCCATGGCGGACGAAAACATGCGTGTAGTTTTTTCTTCGTTTTATTTCTCAATTCCTCCTCAGTTTTCGCGACTAAATTGTTGGAGTAGATCTTACGCTTCAGGTTGGCCCAGAAATTCTCAATGGGACACAGCTCGGGGACGTTGGGCAGGTTCCCCGACTTGGGTACCACATCGATATTCAGCCGCTGCATCTCCTCCAACGATCGCTTCGAGAAGTGGGCCGACACCAGATCCGGCCAGAAAACCGCGTCTTCGCCCTCATGGTATTTCTAGATGATCGAAGCAACTTCCGGCAGGCATTTCGTACTATAAACTTCCCCGTTCACGTCCAGGCCGGAGGGAAAGAAGAGCGGCTTCGACATTCCCTTCTCGCTGATTTTCAGCCACAGCATCACTTTCTTGTGAAATGAACTTCACCTCGCATCTCACTTCCTTCCTAGGGGAAGTAAAATACGAAGTGCCCTGCCAGTCGTTGCCATCTAGGGTGAGATAGGTCTCGTCGTCCATCACCACCGCGATTCGCCGGGAATATCAAGTTGACCATCTTATTCAGCCGCTGCGTCATTGCATGCAACTCCGAAACCAGTGGATGTGACTTCCGCTTCCTGACAAGTATGTTCATGTTCGCCGGGTACTTTTTCACTGTTTGACCGGTTGCACCGGCCTCCCGGCCAAGCCACTTTACCCTCGATCTTGCTCTTCAGCATCCTTTAGAGCGTCTTGTCACTCAGGGTCGTCGGCCGTCCGGAACCGGGCTTTCTTTCTGATTGTTGTCTAATAGTGCCAAGATGTTGTTGATGTCGGAACGGGCATCCGGCGTTCACAAAGTACCGCACGATGTCCGTTTTCGACGCAGCGGGGTGCCGTTCTTTGAACGCGCACACTTCTGAGCGGAGTTGCTTCACTGTTTTTGCCATCATGGTTAGAGTTCGATTAATAGAGCTGTCAAATTTTGTCTGTTGACTCATGGGTTACTATGATTGATGCTGCATGAGTAGTTTCGTCAGTACAAGTGAAGGTAAACCCATGAAAAATTGGCAATTTTTGTCCATTTTTTTTAATGCAAACGTTAAAACATAATTTCACCGATGGAGCTGAAATTTCGCACTGTTATTAAAGGACCCAAAAGGCTCCCGAAATTCAAAGGGGAGCGAAACATTTTTTTTCTTTCATATGGCCGTGTCCCAGGCTTGTGGGCAAGTAACATTCGTAACATTTCTGCGGCACTTGTCGAATCGCGCAAGTCCGGTCCAAGGAGGCAACTACATTCCGATTTCGGTGATCAATACTTGCGTGTTCCCAATGTTGCCGCTGGTTGTGTTCCCAATGTCGCCGCTGATTGTTGCCTGATGAAGATTTGCACTCGCTCTGGACTTTGTGCAAATTGGTGATACTGCTGAATTGCAATATTGCTAAGTGCCGGTAGTAATGTTTCTAACCACTGGGCTCCCATAAATCCTGCTTGGTACTGTTCCACGAACCTTTGCAATTGGTGACAGTCGGCAGCATAGAATATGGGAGAGCTACTTCTAGGCGGCGCTCAGTAGCGTGATTATAAACGTCACACGGATAAAAAAAATCCGTGCCCAGATCCGTGAACTACAGTCATGAATTCAAGAACAAGCAAAAATACGCTGTGAACTGAATCACGTTATCATGATCTAAATAACGTTTACAGGGAAAAACCATGAAAACGTGATCTAGTTCACGGTCTGTTTTTATTTTCGGGAACGCTTTTCTTTTTTCTGTGTATACAAGAAACCTGCCATCCCCTCCTCCGGTACTCTTTTTCCCAAATCTTGGTAATCACAGATTCCATTCAGTCAATAGATGTCTTTGCAGGGTTTCAAAGGTATCATGTTATCCAAAGCAGACCCAGCACATTTCATAGAAAGGAGTCCCTTGGATTCATGTCAGGCGAATTCACAAGCCATTCTGTGCTAGAACTGAATCCTGGAAAAAAATTCAAAAATCTACAGTTGAGACTATTTTGCTTTGTTTATATAATGAAGTTAGCAGAAGCAGATAATTTCTCATCTCCATGCGAAGCGCTAGGAGCGGACAGTAATTTTATTGCTAGAACAAATAGAGATGAAGAGAAAGTGTATTGATAGATCCGTATAGAGTAATGGCAGGCTTTGAACATTGAAAGAAGACAAGATTGAAAACAAACCTGAAGGGCTTTCTTCGCTACATCTCGAACTGAACTGTTGGGATTCTTCTTGAAAGCTTGAACTGCCCGCTTTTGATCCTTAACACTATACGGAGATCCATTTTTGCGCCTTTTTTCTTTCCGATCAATAGTCAATCGTTCGTGGCAGCGATTTAAAACACGAGACACCGTAGAATGTACCATTCCTGCTGATGACACGATGAGAAAGATCCAGATTTTCGAGGTGTGCGAAAATTTCTTTGCGTCGCTGCTGTTCTTCCGACTCGCAACGATTGCACAACTGCTAGTGAAACTTACACAGCGTAAACAAATGCACATTGAACTTATTCCACCCAAAATTTCAATAGAAAATACCCAACGGGTATTAAGTTACAGCCATTTAAAAGTCGTGCAATTTGATTCCGTACAACCTTCAGCGATGTTTGCTTCATGTACGTGCTGATGGTATTTCTCTTTTTGACGCTTTGGACAAATCCAACGGATACTCCGAGTTTCTTCGCAACCTGTCGGACTAAGATCAAGTTTTTGGATAACAGAAGCTCGGTACATTTCTTCTGTGGATTGTCAGGGTAGCTTCTGGTTGTGGATCTTAGCAGATCGTTCACAGTATGCTCCTCTCTGAAGTTTTTGACGATTTTGTGTACACCAGTTTCCGATTCTTTTCACAATTTGAGAAATATGTCCACAAGACCTTCGACAAGAGTCCCACGGAGAGCTTTTGGATAATCGAAACTCTAGTGTCCTTATCAATTCGCTCATCTTTGCTTAACTCAAACTGTCGGGACTCAGAAAAAATGACAGCCGTCTGTCAGTGTATTGAATGACACGATGGAGCAAATTCCATCAAAATTGAGTAAAACTTCTGCACTTTATTGCGTTCGAAAGGTTTCCGCTTTATAATATGAACAGTCATTTCTTGTACAGAAGTTTCTTGTACAGAAACAAAATCGAACTGAAAACACTTCCATAGTGCGGTCCTAAAAAGGTATCGAAAGACATAGGGTATTTTAAAATGGTAAGTGACTACCCAATATGTAACTAGAAAATGAGAGAAGAGCTTAGTATTTTTCATTTAATTCCAACTAGCTCTGTTGCTTATCTTGACAGATACGCATATTTCGTCTACAATGTGCAGACTTCTTCAGTGTTGTATACTAATACTCGACAATATGTGTCGTAGATCAACATGAGGCTCTTGCGCTTTTGAATACGTTATCAAGGTCGTTTGCTACGATGGGAGATCTAATTGCCTACAGGGCTGAAGTACATGTTGTTGGATAATCTAATATAATTTAAGATGGAGACCGATTGTACAACGTGATTTCGTGGAACAAAACGACACGAAAAATTTCTCGGATGAAATGGTTTTTGGAACTGCCTAAGAAAAAACAAGATAATGGAGATACTGACAAACTCAATACTATTTGAAAAATAGTAAACTACGACGTTTTACCTCCCTTAAGTTTTATTTGGATTACTAAATAGTTGTTCAAGATATTTGCAAGTTCAAATACATTTTGGCTGACAGAATGTCAGATTCTTATGAAACTTTCTCTACACATGGCGTTTATTCCTATATGAACGATTTGTTTAAAAAAAGTTTTTTCCGGAACCATTGAAATCTTCCGATTTTTCATCACATTACTTATTTCAAAAAATGCATAACTCAAGAAGTTTTCCAGATTTTTTTCGAGGACAATCTTTAAATCTGGAAAACTTCTTGAGTTATGCATTTTTTGAAATAAGTAATGTGATGAAAAATCGGAAGATTTCAATGGTTCCTGAAAAAACTTTTTTCAACCTCTTAAAAGGCTAAATACCCGTACGTTGGACATAACGCTACCCATTAAATCCTGTGCAACACTTGCACCATCTTTCTTACACACTTTCATCAACTCTTACTTGAAATCCGTGTCGTTTTTGAAGACCCTCCCTCTCTTTTTTCCGGCACTTGTCTTTAATAGTTGCCCAGAATGTTTCTGTTGGGCAAAGTTCTGGCGAGTTGACTTAATACCACTCCATCACCTGTTTCACTTAATGGCACGATGTCAGATCCGGCCAATACCGAGTGTCACCTTCGTCGGACCGGAGGAAGAGCAGCAGGAGCTTCTGAAGGCATTCTTCTTTATATATTTGGCCGTTATGCCGTTATGTACGTATAGCCGAATTTGTCGCACCCACAGATCGCCTGCCACACCAAGTATTTCTAGGCAAATTTGTCGACCTTCTTCTCCCGGAACTTCTCCGGAACACGTAGGAGGGACTTGCAGACAAAAAACTCCTGGCCAAAGGATCTGCTTGGCGTCCGCTTTAATCTACGTCTCGTTGTCCATTTTGGCTAAACCAACCACTCGCAGTAAAGATTCCTAAAGTACAGCTTCATGAAGTCCAATCCGCAACCCGCTGGACGAACCAGACGGAAAAATGACCATGTTCCTAATCGAACGGTTCGAATTGCGCTTGAAGTAATTCAACACCTTCCTTGCGGTCAAGGGCGTCGGTCGTCTTCGCTTTTCTTCTACTGCCTGCTCACCGCTAGATTGTCTGCGTCTCCTTAAATGATTTAACCACACTGAAAACGGTCTAATTGTCAATTCTCAACTGTTTCACATGTGGAACTGGCCATATTTTTTTTAGTTTTACCCGAAATTTCATCAATAAAAAGTTATAAATATAACAAAAAGTTTTGCATTTTTTTTTGAGTACACTCTTTATCAGTTCATTTTCTCAAAAATACGATAAAAAAACTTCCGATAAAATTCGGTGGGTAAAACTGCAACTAAAAATGGCAAGATTTTGAAAACTGTTTGCCTGGTTAATTATTTCTAAGCTTAAATTGTTAGTATTTTAGTAGGATTTGAGAATTCAGTAACTGTCAAAGCTTGATGGACTCTCAGGTCAGATGTGCAAAATAAGTTTAGTATTTTTTTATCGCAGAGACGATATTAGTCGGCTGTTTCCTGGATTGAAACAAAACAATGCCAACATTTGTCATTATTTTTCCATCTTGCGACTACTCTGTACAAAATTGACAAGTCAAATTAATCGGCTGCGAAATGTACCTACAATATAAAAATGTACCAACGTATTCGGTTATCGAGCGGTTATTACCTGGTCGTTTTTCTGATGCCGATTCTGCGTCGGCTGCGTTTGATCAGTTATGACAACTTATGACGTTTATATAAAGGCCGGTCCATCAGGCAGCATGCTTCTATTGGAAGCACTGGGGTGATGACAATTATGTTAACAATACACTATTGGACAAGCAAGATAGCTCTCTCGGAAATCTCACAAAAAAAGCCAAAGCCAACCAAAATAGCATCTCGGCTCCGAGAGACAGTTAGATAGACCATGGTTTCGGTAGATTTGCCCATTTATTGTACCTACTGTGAGGCACGGCTGACTCATCTCTCCACACCCACAGATGACCTGTCAAACAAAGTTTTTTTTGGAATTTGTTCACCTTCTTCTTCCTTACCACTTCAGGAACCGCCAACCAGGAAACGACAACTCCTGCTCCGGCAATTGCTATGAGTTCGCCATGATATAAGTTTCGTCGTCCATCACGACGCAACTCGGTTTCGTCAAATCTGTACAACTTCCTAGCGCGTGTTTTGGCTACCGTGTTTTGTTTGTCGTTCCAGTTCGGTGCCTTCCTAACCTTGTAGACGTGGAAGCCGGCATGTTTCATCGGTATTTCGAAAAAAAACTAGATGGAAATCTCCGTCTTCTTCGCCACATCGCGGTTCGGTCGACGCTTGAACAGATTCAACACCTTCCTTGCCTTCGGTACTCTACCACCGCTACTGGGTCGTCTGGGTCTCCTTGAATGACTTCACCACCGGGGAAATCATCTGTAGGACCCAATCGAATTTCCCACGGCGGCGCTCATAATTGTTGGTGGATCTGATCTTGTTCCGAAGCCATCTCGATAACCACTTGACAGATTGCAATGAAAACTCTCCACTAGCTTCAATCAAAATTTCATCAATTTTTACCAACACGCTTAAAAGCTAAAAAACTTATCATTGTGATTCAATTTTTTGAGTACAGTCTTTATGTTGAATAACGTTTCATTTTTTTAATTCAATTCTTGATTTGGAAGCACATTTGTTTCTGTTCGTACATTTCTTTATAAAGACGCTTCACTCCTTTTTCTTCCCCGCTATCTCCTTTCTCTACTCGACAAAACTCCTGATACGAATCCCCTTAGATGTATATCGATGTTCGTAGATGAGCTTTCCCCTTTACAGGACACACCCGTATCCAGAATATTGTATTAACGGTGACCTATCTTTCTATTAAACAAAAACAAACAACTGAGCAATTCCTAACTATTGTGTATCAATATACCCCTAGAAACAGAAATGTTTATATTTAAACTTCGAACGCTACGTGTAGTTTTGTAAATGTGTGTGAGCGAAGCAGGAAAAAAATACACTGATTCTACAGTTGGTCCTATTGTGAATGAAAGAGTGAGAACGCACGAGCTGTTTGCTAAGAGTAATCCCCTCCACACACACAGACTCACCGAACTATAAAACAAATATACATAGAAATAGTGATAGATATTGTTCTTTCGAGAGGAAATTGAAAAGGGATGTGAATCAGATAGTTTTCTAACCACCCTTTAACAGGCGATTGTCCCCCGCTCTATTGTTCTGCAGCAAAGTCCAAAAATGTATTTAAAAGAAAAAAAAACAACTGAACGCAAAACAGGTTATGTGAAACCCAAAGTAGAATTAGTAGTAGAAGTCCACAACACGTACACTGAAACACACTCACACTCATTGTCAAAAGATAAGTCTTGATTCTTACCCTATCACCAATCCACACACACCCACACACACATTAACACAAACAAACACGCATATAACATAAAAACCAAATAAATAAAAAAAAAATCAAATCAAAAGACGACTACAATTCGTTATTGTTACATGCTAAATGGTAGTTGAATTTAGGAAGATAAAAAAATCAACTAATAGAACAATAATAGTTATAAAAAGGCTCGTTTTTTTTTTTGTAGAAAAAGCAAATTGAGTAATCAGCAAAAAAAATGAAACTATGATTATTAAACTCACACCGCTTCGGTTTAATTGAAGCAGACTGTAAAACTGGTAGAATTAGAGGGTATTAGTATTTAGTGTAGCATTTTACACAGCCATATTGATGGAATTTTTCGTTTTCAGTTCCACGAACAGAATGACAGTTTAATTGTTGACCTACTCTGAATTCGTTTTTGATTTGATCGGTATAAGATCGAAGTGGAGGCTAAAGCCGGTCGCAAACAAGACTCATTAGGTATGAAAACAGGAGTTGTTCGAAATGACTGTAATATTTGACACGTTTCCTCCCTAGTAAACACATAGTGTGGATGTTGTTCAACGTTAGAAATGCTAAACTGGTGGTTCATTTAGTTGAAATCAATGGAAATAAAAATAAACTGTTGAACACTTAAAAAATAAACAAGAGAATAAAAAAATGCTTCCGTCCACCATGTTACCATAAATTGAAGTAAACAAGCAGTAAGTGCAGAAAAATAAACAAAATTTCGTTCAAAGTTTTGATTTAAAAATCGACAAATTCACACAACTCTTGGTGTTTCCACATTAAGTATGAAAAAAAAACGCTTTGCAGCTAATGTCACTTACTATAACAAACAAAATCATTCATGTTCGCTGTCATCTTAAAAAAAAAACCAGAAAAATGTAGAGCATTCTCCCTGTTTAGAGGCATATCCCGAAGCAAACAAGTACGTAGCTCACTAACACTTACCGAGGTTTACACCGGCAAACGATGAAGTTTGTAGTTTAAGTCGTTAATTTACATCACTATTAGCTATTTTCAGTGGAAACACATGTAAAATAAACTGTCAATTTAGTGCGAAAGAGCAGCTTTAGTTAACCTCGTCTGTCACGAAAAATGCTGCTCGAACGGAAAAAGAAAACGGAATTGTCAAACAAAAGCTGCTGAGAACGCAGACCCCTCCCTAACAGTAGGCTGTAAACAAGCACGAACGCTTTAATTTCGAGCGAATGGGACTCGTTTCCAATGCAAATCGCGTTCGTTTCGGACGATGCGGCTCTTATAGTTGAAATAATTGTATTATCTAGTTTATAGTGAGTTACCAAAACAACGGTAGTGTTGAAGTAATGGTTAGATTTTGCAGTTACGCAATTGAATTTTAAGGTAAATTAAGCGATTGTTTCCCCGATCATCACCATCAACGGCGGTTAGCTTATCGGTGAATTTGCATATTCGGTCGAGTTGTGAGCCCCGAGATCGATCGACCGACGGAGAGATCGACATTTATCATTGAACCTAACTAAGAAGTAGTTGAATAGTATTGTATTTAGACAGCAAAACAAAAGAAATTAGCGAATTTATTCGTTCGAAAAAGCATTTTGAATTCCAGCATACATGGATCACTTGCAGATAATAGATGAGAAAACTATAGTTCAAATAACGATTTACAAACACAAAAACTGGTAGATACATCTTCGAACGGATGGAGCTGTAACCTAAACCAAGTGCTATTTCTTTTCCACGCCGAACAAACAAAACAAAAAGATTTCTATCCCCATCAAATGCCTTCTCATTTTCAAAAACTATTTCAACTGGCCAACTTGAACCGAACTGACTGAATCCACCTTTTTCGCGAGAAAGCACTGAGTCCAAACTTCTTGAAACAATCTTTCCGATACGATTCATATACAACACAAACCAAGTAAGTACAATGTACGCTGAAAGACTTCCAGACTATTCGAACTATTGAATTCCATTACGGGAAAAAACCATGAAGCAGGTAATACGAGGAGATTTGCAGCAAAGTTCCTGTGGATCACTCTTCGGATTATTTATATTGAAACGTTGTAATCATAAAGTTATGAGGTGTAGTCCTCAATATGGATGAAAGAGTAGGAAGATTTCATGAAACATCCGTTAGAAACTAACCGAATCGAAGAATATCTCAATCAACATTCTGGATTTTGCACCTGGGATTGAATCGGGAATCTTTATTCTACAAACGAGATCGATGCAGGCTTCAGAGAGTGTCATCATTTGTTAACCTAAAAATAATCTACTATTTTTCGCCATACTTACAGATTATCCTGTCTCTTATTATGTCATAACTTGGTTTCGATAAACGGATGAGATTCTTTGTATAACTATTTTTGTCGACATTTTTTCCTGTAACTAATAAATGTGAAGAAAGATTAGTAATTTTCATTTGATTCCAACTACCTCTATGGCTTATCTTGACAGATACGAGTATTTAGTCTACAATGTTCAGACTTCTTCAGTGTCGTGTACTTATAGTCGAGTATTAGTATACATTGAAGACGTCTGCACATTGTAGATGAAATACGCGTATCTGTCAAGATAAGCAATAACGGTAGTTGGAATTGAATGAAATTACTAATCTTTCTTCTCATTTTCCGTATTTTTTTGTTTATTTGTGTTTTCTTTATTCAATCGTAATGTATATGGACTTGATCACTTCGATAGGATCAACAATTATATCAAAGGTTAGGTCCATTTATTAATCATGTATGGATGCTCATACTTTTCACTGGAAGTGGTGCACTGAGTTGACGAGTGCTTGTCAGTTGCTAACGAAAGCAAGTCACACAGTTCCGAACAACTTGAAACAGTAACTACCTGCCAGAAACTTTGACGCATCGTCCTCCACCAATATGAAACTAGCAATTTTAAATTGGTTCACTGTTGTAGAACCCCCGGGGGCCAGGCAACCCTATCCTTGTTACTAACGTTTGACAGTATCCAACATATCACGGGCCTTATATGAATAAGGCCCGTCTGAGGTTTGTTACAACGGGTACGAACCCCAGTATTGTTTACAAACAAAGAATCTTTTGATGGATGGATGTTAGAGATGTTGGCTAAAGCAAAATGACTTCTCGCCAGCTCCCTGAGAACCCCTTGTTCAGAAGTACAGCTAGCAGTCTGCACCTTGCTAAACACTCTCGCGCTCTTCGGTACCTTTCGGTACTTGTATTTTTGTTCTGATTCGGTACACACTCGTTAGGATCTACTCTAAACAGAGTAACTTTCACTCAGTTTCGTATTTCCATGCTAAATGTCAGAAACTGAGTAACTTGCAATATGTCAACTGAGTAAATGCTACTCTGATTGTAAAAGCGCTTTACTTATAAAAATAGTGTTATCGTACTGGAATTGATACAAGGAGCTATACACTGAAACTACAAAAGCACAAGTGTCGTTCAAAAAACACACAGTAATGAAATTGGTACTCCATGTTATAACAAGGCGATCTTGGAGTAGCAATTCCAGATAGGTCTGTTATCTGGCAGCTGATATATGTGGTCCTTAACTTCATGCTTGTATTTATTGCAGTGGCTTTTTTCTGGCGGAACAGTGCAATGGAAAAACGCAACCACATCGGACTGGTTTACTATCGCATTCGAAATGTGATCAAAACACTTCCTCCGGGAATGAGTATACCGGATCAACTAAATCGAAGGAAAAAACGATTCCGACTGACCTGCTAAGCAGGGCGAAATGACTTCGAAACTCGAGACACCACAAACACGGCGACAAAAAAGAGCATTGCAGAAGAACTAGCTGCATGCTTTCCCTTGTTGAAGCTAATGCTGCAGGATAAAGAAAACGAAAGTATCACGGAAATCGTTTCATATGTGAACATTTTTCTTCGTAGAGAAAATACTTTGAGGTTTTGATTTGATTCAATTTGAGTTTTTTTTTATTATTGAGTTATAAACACTGCTTCCGAGCGCATCGAGTTTTAATGGACATGAATAACTTTAACACTCGGATTGTTAATCATCGAAAACTATATACTGAGTAATTTTTACTCTTATTTTGACAAGTGGCCTAGTTAACAAAAAATGTATAACTCTTTAATTACTCTTATTGGAGTAATTCCACTTCTAACGAAACTGAGTCGTTCTACTCAGTCTTAAGAAAACACAAACGAGCGTGTATATTATTTTGACAGAATATTTAAAGGTACTACACGTAAATTTGAGATTACACATTTTATGTATAAAAATCACTCATCTTCGGCAGCTATATGAAGCTGTCAAAAAGATGGTTGATTTCAAAAATACAATGTGAGTTAAAAGTACCCACCTTGAACAGCTTCACGGTTGGTGTTTTTTGCTCTGGGTGAAAATTTATTTCTTAAAAAATTTGAAATCCTTCAGGGTTTGTCAAAAGTACAAGTCTTATACCGTTGGCCTTCGCTTTGGTGTTTAATTTTATTTCCAGCTTTGAATACAGGTTTAAAATGTCAAGCATGGATGTGCTAAGGGATAAACTGGACCCAAAATATATCCAAAAGCTAGAAGGAAAGTGATTTTGCGAATTAAAAACATATTTTTATAAATGCTCAGAATATAAATATGTACTTTTAACTCGATGTATTTTTGCTTGTAAACATTATCATTAAATACAATGCGCTTGGTTATTTCTAATTTTTCAAGATTTTCCAGAACAATTTTTGAAAATAGTATTCAATCGACTTTGATTAGATGGATACTTTTCGCCCATTCAAACAAAAAATCGAGAGGTTTCGAGAAGATGAATGAAAAGTAAACATCCAGTTTGACGCACAGACGTTGTTCCCAATAATGGGTAAAACGATTTTACTCACCTTGTGAGTTAGTCCACTTATTTCCAAGGTGGGTTAAATAACATCAATTTCTGAGTACTTTGATTCCTCCGTGCAGTATTTTTGTTTTTGTTTTGATTCACTACACGCTATTTTGAAGTAACTCATTTTTGAGTCACTCAGTTAGGTCAATAGAGCACTTACCCAGAAATATGTAAGCATTGCTGTACTCAAATTTGAGTAAACGTGCCTGAGTAGCAGTCTGAGTAAAGTTTACTCAGATGTTGACAACTGTTGAATGGGTAAACTTAACCCATTTTAAATGAAAGAATATGGTAGCGTGCTTTAATGTCTCAATGATTGAATTTTTGAGAATATGAATGTGTAACAATATGATAAAAACAGTTTTGCAGTTATATAATCAACTTAGTAAACTTACAATACAATTATTTCAATTTTTTCAGCTTGAATAGCTTATTTCAAACTTCTAACAAACATCATTGCCGGGAAACTGCTGTAAAATAGTTCCAGCAAATGATCTTTATTGTTGAACACATGTATGAAAGTTTGAATCCGAATTCCTGGATTTCAAACTTCCAAGAGGATGTTGTTTTTTTTTTGTATCCGCAAACGAGCCTGCATGTCGGTCGTTTTATGTCACACGAAGTGAAGTGAAGGGGCTTAGAAGCCCCATTTTCACTAATTTAATTTTAAATACTCCTAAGGCTCCTTTTCACTAACTTTATTTTGAATGTTTAGCCACTGCTTAAATATCGCCTGTTGATAGTTGTCCGCCATTTCCAACTCAGAAAAAAAATTCTATCATAATCATTTACCCAGCATCTGGGTTAATTTCACTCATCGAAGAAAAACCAGATTACACTAAGGTTTTTTTTTGCACAGGGGATACGTTTCACTTTTAGTATGGAACCGTGTAAAAAAAGTCTAAATAGAATTGATAAATTCACATGCTTAAAGTTCAAAATACAGTTTTTAAGATTTTGAGTATTTACACCGAAAATTGTGAATTTTTTAAAAACTGCCATATGATTACTTTTGCCTCAAAACGTAAAATGTGAGTTGAGTGAGGTCGATAAGTTGTTCCGTTTTGGAGTTATGGCCGAAACCAACCCGTGTAAAAAAAAACCTTAGTGTACTCATTTTCTGACAACTGCAGTGCAATCTACTCAGCCACTGAGTAGATTCAAAATAGTGTCCATGTTATTTTGACAGCATATTTTAGGGTGTGTTGGTGTGAGAAACGTTACTACTTCAGAATCATTGAGCTTGGAACTGAACTTGGATCGTAGAACTTACTGAGCCATAACATATATTCATTTTTTTCATGACTATCAAGCCGCTTCTACAACCTTAATATATCACGTGATCTAGAGTACCTTATATAAACATTATTTCCACTGAAAACTAGACCTATGAATATATCAAGACAGTCATGCTCTGATGAATTTCCTTCGGATTAAATCATTCTGGAATCAGCGTACCAACCTGACGGTCTTCACGTTTTCTCGACAATTACGTAGGGAAAACGCTCTAATATTGCAAACAATTTCGTTTTCCACACCTCCTTTGACGTGGAATTAACCAAGAAGAAATTTTACGCGATTGATAAAGTTCATTATTTTTGTGCGCAACACAGATTAAAGGGTGTACCGTTTAAGATCCGCACACATAAAATTCATTCCCAAAATTATAGTTTCTATGCGTTTATCACAAAATTTTCAGGGAATGCAAAAAACAATTAAAGTCAGTTTTGACATCATTCATTTAATTTATTTCGCCTTTGTTTCCCCGAATAAAAAAATCTCATAGATTGGCAATTGAATGTATTGTAACCATACAATAGAATCTATAGTATGTACAATTAATATTATTGTTCACAACTATAAGATGACAATTGGAGTTACTGTAACCACAATATAATTTAATGTAAACTGAGAAATCGACAATAGAAAAGGGGGGTTGTTATGTATCTTAACTGTAGAAAAAATCATTATTTTCCGAACAAATTTGAACCAATAACTATTAATTATATTGTTTCACAATTGTTGAAAATTCAAGCATATGGAGTGAATTGTAGATCTATTGTAATGACAATATGAATTTTTCCTTTATCTGATTCATGAACAATAAGATTCATTGTCGGAAACAGATTTTATGTTACTTTATATTATTGTATTGTAATTGTATGGTTATTTTTATCGGGGTCCCCTTAACCCTAACCATAAGGTTCTGCACGACCTCAGAACCGACAGTTTTTGCATATTAACCTATGCTTTCATCATTTTTTATACTTTCTTAACCACTTTAGGTCGTTTTAGAGGGTGCTTCTTCAGACTGGCCCAGTATTCTTCTATTAAGGGCAGTTCCGGAGTGTTTGGGGAGTTCAGATCTTTTGGCACGAAATCGACATCATTTGCCTCTCAAGCACGTCCGTCGTATAGTGGCATGACCCTAAATGCGACCAGAAGATCTTCGGACCGTCGTAAGTCTTCCGGAAAGGGAGAAACCGCTTTTGAAGATACTCTTCCAAATACCACTGGCCATTCATGGTGCTTGGGGTAACGCAAGTTGTACTCTGCTTTCCGCAAGTACAAATCGCTTGCCAAATTAAGAACTTCTTGGCGAACTTCGACATTTTCTGTTTCCGGAGGTTCTCGGGAACATCACGCTTATCCTTGGCAGTCACATACAAGTTTCTTGAAATGTGGTTGAAGTCCGCCTTCACATATGTCTCGTCATCCACAACTTCCAGGTACGGCTGTACAACGGTTGTACAACTTCCAGGTACGGCTGTACAACGGTTGTACAACTTCCAGGTACGGCTTTTTGCCACCGTATTCTGTTTCTTGTCACGGTTTGAGGACTTCTGAACCTTAAACGAACATAGTCCAGCTTGAGTTTTGGTATTCTGTACGGAAGTCTAGCTCACATGCAACGTTTTAGCCACATCTCGAACTGAGGCGTTCGGTTTCCGTTTGAAGGCCCCAACTATGCGTTTGTGATCGTTCTCGTTGACCTAAGAGCTTTTTATCCGAATCTTCGCTTCCGATCAACAGTCATACGTTTTTCGTACCAATTTATGATACAAGACACCGTGGAGTTAGGGTGTTGTGGGGCGTTGTGGGCAGTTTTCATTGAACTCACCAAAGCCATGATACGCTGCAATCGCTTCCAGCTGTAAAATCGTTGAACACAGAACACCGCCTCAGAGGTAACATGGTGGACCAGCAGACTTCTTAGTAACTGTACATTTATCCATTGCAAATTGAGTCCTTTGGCCATTTCCCTGAGTTTTTCCATAAAAAAACTCGGATCTGGGAACCATCTGCTGCTGCAGCTGGATATGTCGGAAAGTCCGCCCCATTTTTGTCATCATCGGCTACGTTAAGTTTACTTTGTACATATCACGAATCGCAAGGATCGGTGGACTTCAAGATCTCAGTGATAAGGGAACCAACCTACAGACTAGTGCCGATGGTCTGATCTTATCCAGCACAGAACATCGTGAGAGTCAGACCAGTAGAACTTTCTAGTAATAGGAATGGATAGCGTGTCAAATGTGGTTTTGGATAGTCGGGTTCCAATCACTGCTGCTTGTAATTCCAGATTAGGAATCGAAGTTAATATCTTTCCGTTCAGTGAGAATCGCATCATTTCACTTCGGCCACCATCTACAAACATGTGGAGCTGAATATCATCGATTGCCTTGATGGAATGACTAAGCCAGTAGCATCTAGGAATTTGAAGAACCTGTCGCAATACGCTCTGTCAATTCTGCCACTTTTCAAAAGAACCTTGGTCGATTATTTTGTTCCAAAAGTCACCGGATCACTAGATGACCTTCAATAGAACTTTTAAATATGCGAGGAAGGTGGCGATGAGTCACACGCTTGAACATCGCTTGGAATATGGTCATTAGCACTCGTAATACTTCCCACGTTGTGGGACATCGGCCGTCTTTGGGTAGATCGCTATCGTAGTGGTAGGTAGAAGTATCGGCTGAAGTATTCCTCGATATACCTGGAACCTTTTCGGTGACAATTTCAGTTGATGGGTCCAGAGTTTTCTTGTCATCCACATTCTGTTTTTGCGGCGCCTCCCTATATTTTTGTCCTTTAGCAAGCTAAACATCTGTTTTAACTAATTCCTGGCTCCGACGACGTTTGTGCCGTTATCTGAGTACCTAAAGTTCATCTTCCTGAAGGAATCTGTCAGTTGACATATCTGACACCAGTTCTATGTTGACGCCTTTTGTGCACATGCATAAAAAACTCGCCACGTTGACCTTCACGGTGGTACGGCAAGGCCCTGGTCGAATGTAGACCTGACGAGCAATTGGAACCCTGGAAGCCGGCAACTCATTCATAAACTGCTGCACTAGCTAAGGTTTCGCCCTAAAACATTTCTGACACTGCTGCATGACTTGCCGGGCTACGTTGCCGAATCGTTGACAATAACAATTGTGGTTCCACGTGTAGTAAGTGAAGATGGTACTGTTCGAAAATCAACCTCATACAACGGTGACTTACTAGTAAGATCCTTTGGTGCTTGGTGTCATCGGCTTCTTCCGAATACTTCAACTGACCTCCAACTCTCCGTCAAGAACAAGAATCCGTCCTTGGAAATAAATGGACTATACCAGGGTAAAGGTGATCTCCTAGCAATTGGTGAATTGTTCCTGACTTCGCTCAGTTCAACTGTAAAAGCGTCTTCTTGGGTCCTTCTTACTAGAGTGAATTCCCCTTGAACAGCTCTTTCGAAGTGAGGAATCCACTTGAACGATCTTGTCTTGGGGTTCGCAGAAAAAGCAAAATTCGTTACCATACTGCATTGATTCAAAACGGTGTGGGAGCTGGACTTCGATACAAACCATTCATTGAATTCATCAACCGCAGATATCGTACATGCCGTTACCGTACGTATTCATGCCTCATCACCTTCGTCTATGGACAGATTATGCGATGATTTTGGCCAATAGTTCCGATCCTGAGATAGCCCATGCCACCAAACCTTATTGCGAGAGATCACCCTTGGTCGAATGCTTCACAAAATTAAATCTGCTAGATTGTCAGTACCCGCAATGTGCCTCCATTCCCAACCTTCCGTAATCGTCTGAATTTTCGCCACTCTGTTTGCGACGAATATGGTCCATGTAGATGTAGGAGCTTGGATCCGGTGCCCACGTAGAATCTACCCAAAATGTCGTGGTTACGTGAAGTTTGGTAGCTTGCAGGACCAGGACGTTCTTGAAAACCTCTGCTGCTAGCAGTGCACCGCAAAGCTCTAAACGTGGGATTGATTGAGATTTTAATGGGACGACCTTGGATTTAGACATTAGTAGTTGAACCTTGACGAATGCCATCCTGATTCTGGCTGCGAATATAAAGACATGCCTTCATCGATGCATCCGAAAAACAATGGATCTCGATCTGCACGGCTTGAGGAATGATAACACAGCGATCTATCCGTATATCGTTGAGAATCTGTAGCTGAACGTGAAATCTTCTCCAAGACTCACCCACCGTCGAAGGTAACGGCTGATCCCAATCCAGAAAGCAAACGTTCTTCATCCTCCAATGACCATAATAGCTGCATGTAAACCTTAGCAGCTGTGATAGTAGCAACGATGAAGCCCAGTGGGTCGAACAACGTGGCGATGAACACCTGAGGTTTTATGATTAATTCATCCGAATTAATTGGAGAGATTTCAAATTGGTAGCGTAACATGTCGGACTAAGAAGGCCAAGTGCGTTGATAGATAGCAATATTTTTCTCTGGAATTCCATACAAAACTTCTTCATGGTTTGATGCCCATTTTCTGAGCCAAAAACCACCGCTGCTCATCATCTTGTTCAGCCGAGTCTGCACCTCCTTCGCGAATCACAGCATGTGATCATGTCGTCCATATACGTGTCTTCGGTAATCGCAGCAACTGCCAACGGATATCAATCACCTTCGTCGATTGCCAAAGGGATTAAGGGTGCGAGTTGCTAAGAACGGAGCTGGGTTTGTTCCATAAGTAAAGGTGTTCATCTCGTAGATGCCTACTTGTTGTTGATGGACGCCAGAATATGACCACTTCAATCGATCTATAGGTAGAATAAATATCTGCCGGAACATTTCTTCCACGTCAGCAACCAGCATTATCTGCTTAGTACAGCAGTGGAGAATTATGGACCGAAGATCCTGCTGAATTACTGGCCCTACCAACACTGCGTCGTTGAATGACAACCCCGTCGGTGGTTTGCAAGATGCGTCGAACACCACGCGAACCTTCGTGGTAGTGCTGGCGTCTTCTACCACTGGATGATGTGGAAGGAAGCAGCGTTTGACCGTCCCTTGACCTCCTTCTACCTCGCGCATATGTTGCTCGTACTCCTTCATAAATGCAACGTACTGTTCCCGAGGATTAGTGTCCAATAGTCTCCATAGATTCGTCCAACCGGGAAATTCCGTTTTCGTTCGTGTGAAAGGAAGCAGAATAGCGGCCATCTAGTCCCGAATTCGCAAGCATCGCTTCACAGCAGGATTCCTCCGGGAATACGGTGTTGATCGATCCTATATCCTCTATAGCCCAAAACCGGGGAATAAGTTCCTCGAAGTGAACCGTGGTCGCTGAATTGCAGTTGATTTGCAAGTTGTGTCCACAATCTGTAAATCCTCCACAAATTAATCAACCAAAAACTGAATCATGGAGTGCTGGAAGTCGCTCGCCTAGCGATATCCACTCCTGGTGAAACCCAGAATGATAGATTAGCAAGCTCGATACCTTCCGGAAGTGTTCAATTGTTGGTGGTTATAGGTTGCTAAATTTACAATAACTCTTGGAAGCACTAGAAAGGTCATCTTGTTGAAGAAATCTGAAAGTCAGGATCGTATTTCCGCCCTTATCCGTTGTTTGACCTTGGTTGCTGCCTGACCAATGCTTAGAATCGAAATATCCCCCTTCTGACATGTAACCTTCGAGTCACTCGGAGATGAAATTACTCTCTGATCCAGCATCCAGAAGAGCACAGGTTGTAATACGATTGCCTTCGTCATCCTGTACGACAACAACGTAAGTAACAAGCAAAACCTTCGACGGGCATTGATGGGATGCCCCTGCCATCAAGCTGTCAGTAGCTGCCATGTTTGCTACCTGCGGAGGAGTGTGACTAATAGCGGATTGTTATGAGAAGGAGGATGTAGCTTCCAATGCTTCATTGGACACGGTGCTGCTCTTGGGTGATGACTTCGTATTGGAGTTCCCTTCTGGCATAAAGCAGACCAATGAATGGTGCCGACCCTTCCAATATCCAATCCAATAATACTTCGACTGGTAGTCCATCGTTTGATGTCCTTGTCGAAAACAGTTTCTGCGATCGCACTCACGAAACCCTATTTTTCACAGACATCCGTTGGAATGTCCAACATTGGAATAATGGATGATTCCCAGAGCAGGCCACACAATGCCCTTCAGACGTCTGAACCGTGTTGAAAGTAGTATGTCCAGCCTCAACTTCCTTGTAGCGTTCGTTATCCCGTGAACCTTGCGTTTCTTGTACAACTTGTATCCCAGGTCCTTTTTCATGATGGTGTGGGCAGTCCCGATCGACATGTCCAGGTCAACAGCAGTTTTCCGGATCGAGCGGTCCATTTTTCGACAAACCCGCTCCCTCATCACCTTGATAGCTGCTGGCATTCTCGCCAAACGCAGCCCTGGATCTCGGACGGTCCTTGTACAAACCCGTCTTCTAGTACCGACGGTATAGATGAAATCCTGTTTCACCCCGTGGGATTTCAACCGCCGGAATATGTCACTGTTCGTTTACCTCTCACCTCCAACAACATTACCTCGACGTCGTGGTTAACAATCACGTGTTATACGAAAACAACACAAAAAAGAGAGAACATTTTGTTGACGTAAAAGTACGCTCTCTGATGAATTGGAATGAATTGGGAGATTTTTGGGAAGAGTGGGAAGATGAATTGGGAAGAGCTGCCTGTCATAATAAGTTGTGAGTAGCATGATTAATGATTATCAGTTCGCTTTCATCTCGAAGCGTGTGACGCTTTTTTATGTGGAGGTAAACAAACAACTTAAGCTTAATGATTTTCAAAGAGTAGCAGTGACTGGCTGTTTTGTACATTGTGTGAATAAGGTATAATGATTCGAGAGATGTATCGCCTGTCAATATTTCTTAAATTTTATGAAGCATGCCGCAACCGAATTTACGGTAAAATATTCTCCGTGTACGCATGTGTCTTCATTATTTTGACTATTATTGACTCTTGTGAAATATTTCCATCGTAGCTATGCGTAGTATTTAAATAGATATAGAGTTAAAACGTATCCGAATTATTGTGGAAACGGGCCTTAACTGATTCAAATTAACACGTCATCTTTGTTCTCAGCTTTTCTGTACATATTGTTCATGGATTTATGTTCAGTTTCTGAAACGGTGGCCTACATGCTTCCATATGCTTAGAAAAATTGCGTTCGTTATTCCTACCAGTCAGATAAAATCAATATTGCAAAAGAATTGTACTAACTAAACTGTTGACAACCTACCGACATGTTTGAACGTCTGGCTTTCTCGTTGAAAAGTTCATCAAAGTCTTCCAAAGAATATTACAAACTGAACTGTGTGTCCAAGTGCATTCATATGGTCTTTTTAATTGAGAAGTAGAATCTCTCTTAATTATTAGCATCTTGCAGTCGATCCCAGGAGCAAAAAGTCCAGAATCGTTTTACCACATTGAACGTAATAGTAATAAGGAAATCGTTACATAACTAAAGAAAACCACAACCAAAATAATCCAGAATATGCATAACGTACTAAACATCATTCTACAGAAAATGTATAAATCATAAATCACTAAGAGTAAATAAAGCAACTTAAAACAAAAAGCAAAAAAAGTTATATCGAACAAAAAAAAAACAAAAATATTAAGAAAAAAGTGCCTGATAATATGAATTTATGTTCATTTCCAACACAAAACAAATCAATGAAATCTCAGTTCCAATTCATGTAAGTATGTGTTGCAGCACATTATCTTGAAATTTTGCATTGCATTAGCTCCAATTACTTTCCTGTAGATAACTCACACCATCACTGTAACGCAACTATTTGGTAACACCGTGCATAAGTCAAGTTAAGAAGAGCAAGCAAGTGGCATCTGCTTTTCCTTCAAAGCGATATGAGAAGATAAGCTATGTTTTTTTAATTGTTTCAACATTTGATTGTCTCTGTCAATCGCAGTATAGTAGCCACGTCGCAGAATCTGTTTATCGTGCGGCAACCGCATGCAACGCAAATAGGATGCTCGATCACACGCATGCACACTACATTAGGACAAAACGAAAAAGTTTCTCCTCTGAGCAAGAGGAAACAATAATAAACATCAACATACTTGATTGCAAAAATACAAACTTACAACTGAAAAGTGACGGAACGAGAAAGATGTTATTAAATAATGATGTATGAATTATTATACAACAAAACTGATGATTTTAGACAAATATTATTAACAATGAGCAAAACAAAGAATCGTTATGAGGTGAGATTAAAATAAAATTTAAAAAAAAACACAGAAAAAAAACCAAGCATAAAGCTAAGCTGTAAGAAATTAGAGAGACTTATTATTACGAGAAGACACAGTATGAAAAAAAATACAAAGAATAAAAAATAATTACAAATTTATGATATTGACCAAAGCCATCGGTGGACATCGCTGGCTTGGGTTGGAATATTGTTGTATGATCATACATGAGCGGAATAAATGAAAGCATTAAAACAAAACAAAAAATATAAACGCAAGTAGTAATGTGGAAGGTTTACAGAACACAAGTTGGAACGAATAGAGCCAGTAGTGAAACGCTAAAACAAAAAGCTGCAAACTAAATAAGTTTAAACAAAATATAACAAATATGGGTAGTCGCAGGAATATGATCGAAAAGATGGTGATGACACGCCGAATATAGGAACAGTAGTAATTGTTGGCATTCAACAACAAGTGAGCAGAATGAGAATTATTCTGCTAGATGGTATTGAAAGGATTACAATAATCAGAGCAGACAGATGAGCAGGTTATAATAAAAAAAACATACAATTATGCGGAAGGTTACATCAACATAGAACTGCAGCAAGCATTGAACAAACAAACAAAAATGGAATCATAAGCAGAAAAAGGAAAACACATATTCACATAAAAAACAAACACACACAAACACACTCACGTATGCAGTTCATGAAATATGTAATATTTTGTGATGATATTATTATAACATAAAAATTATTGAATAAAAGTAATCGTTTCAAACAAAATTGGATGGTGTCTTGTTTCTTTGATTATCCGAAAGTGAAATGAATAAAGTGTCTATTTGTCATGCGTCCATATTGGCTGGTTTTATTCCAAAAAAAGTGAAAAGCCATCACCTCATTGTCCGAGATTTTTTTCAAATAATGATCCAATCAAAGAATGCAAACGATTCTTGCGTACAGTTAGGCCAAGGCCAGGGTGTCATCTGCTAGACACAGAAGTCCTTTCTGAATTACACTAGTTTACAGCATTTATGAACTCGGTAAGCGGATCATCATTTCTTATGTGAGATTTTATGCAAAATTCAAAAATTTTGTCAAAAAAATTAAAGTAAAACAGTTTTTGAGATATGGATAGAAGTTGATTTTTTAATAAATGAACAAAAACACATTTACTTAAAATGCAATATCTCCAACGCCTGTGATTCAATTTCAAATATTCTGAAAAAGTGCAGAAATGCGGGAAAAAAAACCGAAAGTCGAAAGAAATACGCCCATTTTTCTCTCTATCTCTCTCTCTCTCTCTCTCTCTCACACACACACACACACACACACACACACACACACACACACACACACACATACACGATTTGGTTTACCTACTGTTCTATTGTTTGGTGAGATATTGTGGATAATTTTCAGTTGGGTTGGAATGTTCCGGACCTCGCATATAGATGGCGCTTGTTTTTGAATTCACTTTATTTTGAATTCGCCTTATTATATTTCAGTTAGTGTTGTCGAGTCGAAGTAGAATTAAAGTAACACCTTTCTTTTAGCTTTTCTGTTGATTTCTTTTTAGCGGTTATGCTATAAAGGACAGGGAATAGTTAGTATAAATTCAATGCAATCTAGGATATATTTAGAACTTACAATTCTGGTGACCCAATTTATCTAAACTACTTCTTATCGACATTTCTGGCTGTGATTTCTGTATCCTATATTTCATATGCAAGTAAGGATTAGATCAACTAGTTAATAAGGCATGTTGCATGATTTCACTTACAGTTTATATAGAATAAGTTTTAACAGGGAATAAACAGGAAATAAAGGTATTTATTTAGCTAATATATATGTAAAGTTAAGAAGCAATCATTAAAATCTCAGAATAGAATTCTTCTCCTCGGCATATTTCATCTATTGTTTTAGTTTTTTTCACTGCCCTTGACATTGTTCTCTCAATTCATGGCCTGTCGAGTGGACAGCTAACTCGCACGGTGTGTGTGCCGTGTAAATACACGCTAAGACAAGAAAACGTAGAATTCTGTAAAAAATACCGAAAACCGCACAAAACTGCACATACTGAAATTATTGGTAAGCATGGATTACCGAAATTTCGGGATTGTTGGAATGAAGGGAAAAACGTTAAAAATTACTTTTTTTTTGTACGGTACTTTTTACCGAAATTGCTTGCAGGTCATTGAGAGCATTTTTAACCAAATTTAGGTAAAATATAATGATAAAATCTGTTAATCCACTTTACTGAAAAAATAATTAAAATCAAACGTTTTGTATCGGTAAATTATACCGCTACTTAAGGTTTTGTTACCAAAACCTAATTTTCGGTAAAATTAAAACCTTATCTTCGGAAATCTAATCTTAGCGTGTAGGGTAACTTTTATCGAGTGTAATGATGTTACGCTTCACTGAACAGTTAGTACCAACCTCTGAAACGCAGCTGTCAAAATTTTATAACATGACAATCCTCTCAGTAGTTTGTGAATTATTATATTCAGACTGACGCTACTTTTTAACGAAGGACTACGTTTTTCTCGTTTATAACGGTTGTCATTTCAAAATTTTGTAGAATGAGAGCTTTACACTAAAGTGTAAGGATTTTGAACACTAATTACTCTCGTCCGATTCAACAAAACGACTTCATTTAAACACTATTTGATCAGAAAAACTTACAAAAGTTTTGCATTAACATTTAAGTTAAGGACAATTAGTATAAGTACTTGAATTTTTAATTTAAAAATGACGTACTTTTGCACCTATACAATTTTGCATATGGACAGGCTGAAAATATGGTTTTCCCTTTCCGGGTCCTCAAAAACGGGTAACAAATGGTTCAACTTGTCTTTGTTTTTATTTCATAAGGTTTTATTCCATGTGTATTACAGGAATAGCCACACCCCTCAGCTGTAAAATTATTTCGCTTTGGGCTCGGAGTCTAATTGTTTCCTCACGATTGCGCGCCAGGCTCGCAAATTATTGCCTGCGTGTATTCATCTACAAACCGTAACGAAGTGACATCCGCGTGGTGGCATCCGCTTCCAAAGCCATACCGCACCCGGAACTTCCCAGCGGAAAACGATGCTTGTGTCAACTAGACTAAATGTGACGAATGCGCAGGTATTTTCTAATACCACCTACAATTTCGGCAAATTTTTGCCGACGGTATTTATCGTTTTTAAATTCTCTAATGGATATCGGAGACACATTCATTGTCTCCGATATCCAATGTAGTATGGAATAATCCGGTAGGTCACTGTCCTGAGAAGATGCCGAGGTAATTGAAGCTGCCGATGGTATTTCCTCCAAATCGTTCCGTGATGTGGTTGGTGCTTCGTCATGTCCACTGTTTTCTGGTTGCTCCACTCTTTCGACAGGATTACGACGATACGAATATAACCGACATGAATCACAAATTCTTAGTGACGTGTCCAAATGGACCGTACACTGCATGGATAAAAGTTTTTCAATTAACTTGTCAGTTAAATTTCTTAGTTTAGGCGAACACCGTCTCCCGATTTCACGAAAAGGTTTACTACAATGTTTTGTTTCGAGTTCCATTTCAAATCGTTTTACACTTTACGCTACTTATGAAAGACACTGTTAAACTGATGTTATGACTTTGTAATGTAATCCTTTTTATACGTACTAGGTACGCACTTTAGGTACTTTTTTGAAATATTGGTATGTGCAGGGATATGCATGTAAATTATATTTTCTGTCAACACCAAAGGGAATGCAGGTATAAATGGCCGTAACAATTGTATTCTTACTGGTATAAACAGTTTAACTAATTAAATACATTATGTTTCTACCCGAACAAAATACGCTTGTACACTAACATGAATACTAATTATTTTTGTTTCGGGTTAGGTTTTCATAATATACTGTAAGTAAAAGCAGCAAATTTTGTCGTGTTAGCTACAGTAAATATCAGGAATCAGTTTGTCTAGTATTCTCGGTAATAAAAGGTATATTGTAGAAACTTTTATGTACAATTTGAAAAGAATACTTTTGCAGATGGACAATCACGACTAACATTTGAGAAAGGGATATTTTCATGGAGAGAGCCATTTTTTCGACATTAATTTCAAATTATCTCGAAAACGGATACATTGAGAATGTTGCTCACCAAGAGCATTTTTGTTTAAAATCACTAGAAAAATCGTATTATTTAATTAAAATATGGTTATTTATGCAAAAACAACAAATTAGAAATATATTAATTTTTCTTACTTCTAAGAACTTTTTTTATCTTAAGTTGCTCCATCGTAGAACAAATTCTATTCTTCTTATTATGACACAAAGCCTTTTTGAATTTTTTTTATAAAAATCGTACGTTGGACAGATTTGCTAATTGATTTTTAAGTTTAATTTTTGTTTTTTTGAAGAAAAAAATTTTTTTTTACTGTGTACATATTTTTTTCATAAATTCAAATTAATTAACTACAACTTCTGCTCAGACGCAATTTTATTACAACCAACGGTTTTCGAGTTATGATTTTTTGAAAAATACGCATGACAAAACACATACGCCCTTTTGAAAAATTTGTTTTGAGTCAAAAAATTCCCTTAACCGGCGGAAAATCCATCGTCACCAATTCCGAAGACATGTGCAAAGTTTCATCCAAATCGGAGAGGGTCGAGTTCAGTCATTTGCTCATTTGGCAGAGAAATGCTCTCATCTCTATCCGCTGATATATTTAATTTGAAAGAATTGTATTCAACTTCCGATAAATTAGCAGACAGATTGTTTGTTTACAAAAGCAGATTCGCCCTTATCAAATTTTGGCGCTGAATTGTACTTTACTGTGGCTTAGAGAGATTTTGTTAGTGTGTTGCTCATCAATTAACTGTTTGTTTACTTTCCTGTTTTATTTATTCAAAATTAGTTTCTGCTTGCTTCCCTTTAAAATGGAGCAAGATGACGAATTTTGCTGCTCTGCATGTAAGAAAAAAGATACCAACAGCTCTAAAGTTTTAACGTGCATATACTGCTTTTGGAATGTTCAGTTTAAATGTAAAAACATTGTAGAGAATGCGATACGTCGTATGAGGACACCGATTACTTCTTCATCTACCAGCGAATTGTTTTGATGCAGAATAATAATAGATCCTTGATGTTTTCCTTTGCTGCTGAGATGAAAGCAACCATTTCAGCCTCTGTTGCTAAGGAAACGCAGTGGGTCTGAACTGAAGTTAAGCAATTTACCGCTTCGATTGAAAAATCTGCTAATTTTGATGAGATTGCCTCTGGTTTCAAAGATCTCAAACTAATTTAATTCATTTATTTATTTTCCGTCGGCCTATTTCCTCACATGGTGACAGTCACCAACGCCAGGGGAGACGACTCCACCACCTGGACCCTACCTAACGACTCATGAATATGAGCCGAGACCAACGGCTTTACTTTCCTTCCGAAGGAAGACGTGACCAGATTTTTTTCGCCTCAGCAAAATCACCGACGTCGACTGGGATTGAACCCAGACCCACTGGGGTGCCAAGTAGCAGTCACGCTTACCACTACACCACCGACGCTGGCCCGAGATCTCAAACTTGAAAATGAAAATTTTAAAGCTGAGGTGGAGCGTTCGAAAAGGTTTCATAATCAGTTACAGGGAACGGTTCATAAGTTGGAAGCTAATGTCGATAAGTCAGACAGAGCTGCTTTGAGTAATAATGCTGTACTTTAGGGCACCCAACATCTCCAAATGCGAATGTAACCCAGATTGTTGAAACATTAATTGCTTGTTTAGGCCTCAGTGAAAACTCTGAACTTGTAGTTTCAGCTGAGCGAAGGTATGTCAATAGCAAACCTAGCAATGCTCTTTCTCCTATCAGCATGGTATTTTGTAATTAGGAATCCAAAGAGCTGGTGCTGAACAAAAAAAAAAACAATTTGGAAATCTGTTATCAACTGTGGTTGATTCGAAATTCATTTATAACGGTAGAGCAATAAGTGAGACATTGAGAGACGAGTTAACTCAACGGTCTCTGGAACTGCTCAAAGAGCGTAGAGAATCTTAAGAACTGTTGAAAATAAAGTACATTTGGGCGGGTAGGGGTGGTGTCATTTTGGCTAAGAAAGATGATAATAAGTATGCCAGATTTGGTTTAAAACAGTCTAAAGATCTTAGTTAAAGATCTTAGTCGTGTCATCAATCGCTTTACGATTAATACATCTATGTCTGAATTGGGGTCTTCTCCGGGACATTCTCCATCGCCAATACGGAAGAAAAACACACATTAAAATGTTGTGTTATCGAGCTTTTGTTCCTTGTAAGTTGAAATGGATTCCTTACCGATTATGATTTTAAATATATTTTATGATAATTTACACGAATTCAATACGAAACATCATGCGATTAACACAAACATTTTAAATATCATGCAGTGGAATGTAAAAGGAATAAATAATTTTGAAAATATTGATGAAATTATTTATTTTGCTAATGAATGTAAATTTAATTACTGATGTCATTGTGATAGGTGAAACATGGATGAAGAAGCAGAATAGCTGCATTTACAATATTCAACCGCCAACCCCCCAAATTCACCAGAGATTCGTCCGGTAGAAAGATTTTGGGCTATAATGAAGACTCGTCCAAGGTGTTAAAAAACGAGCTGGAGCTGAAGAAAGAATGGATGAAAGTGATCAAAAAGGTCGGCTCCACCATTGCACAAAATGTAATGAGGGGTCTTAAGGGAAATGTGCGGACTTTCAGCGATGGAAAGGAAATTGAATAAAGTAGTTGAGCCGAAACATAATCCATATGTATTTGTTCATTCCCTGACAGTTTCAATAAAATCCGACTTAAAATAAATTTTTGACGAACACTTTTGTCTGGTGCATTTTTGACGAGTACAGTCATCAAATAGAAATAACAGAGAGGTCTTGAGATATAACGACGTTTGTTACAAAACAAGGATTATTCAGATAAAAACATTCAATGTTCAGAATAAGTTGCGCTCCAGAAATATTTCAGAAAGTTATGAAGTCTATCGTTGCAGGCCTTGGTGGAGTGGTAGCCTACTTAGACGACATAATGGTTGTTGCATGATCGCAAGAAGAGCACGACCGTAGGTTGGAAAAAATACTCAGACGGTTTGAGCAATAAGGTGTTCTTCTTAACAAAACAAAAATGTATGTATGAAGGTTTTCGTCCAACTGAAAGCAAAATCGATGCTATCAGAAACTTCAGGGAACCTAGAAACGTTTCAGAGCTTCGCAGTTACCTTGGATTAATTACATACATTGGGTGATTCATACCGCATTTTGCTGACAAAACAGAACCGCTAAGAGAACTTTTGCGGATAGGAAACATTTTTAAATGGACGGAAAAGCACCAAGATGCTTTTGATAAAATCAAATCGGCCGGTTTTCAAACAGACTTCCTAGGCTATTTTAATCCTAAGCATCACAGTTATTTTGCAGCAAGATGGGTCATACGAAACAAGAATTATTACTTTTGAAAGCAAAACCCTTACCGATGTTGAGAAAAAGTACTTTCAAACTGAAAAAGAAGCGTTAGTTTGGGCAGTTGACAAATTTCATTTGTCTTTGCTTGGTAAACGTTTCAGATTTATAACAGACAGTATACCATTACAGTTTTTGTTTAAGGAGCGTACAAGACCAAATGCGAGAATAGCAAGGTGACTGTTGCGACTTCAAGCTTACAGTTTCGATGTCGTTTATGAGCCAGGAGCTAAAAACATGGCAGATGCTACCCAAGATTGTCCATTGCTCAACCAATCGACTTTGATGTAGCGGGTGAACCATGCATATATTAAGTGGCCCATGAAAGTATACCTAAGGCAATCTGCTTGGAACAAGTTGCTTTGGAAACAGTGACAAATGATACGTTACAACAAGTTAATACTAGTCTGAAAACTGAAATATGGGACGATAACAGTAAAGACTTAACAGACTTAACACTCAACTTTGTCCATTAGGGAACCTTTGATTGCGGGGTGATCGCGTGGCAATGCCACTAGCCTAACGCTATCAAACTCTTGAAATCGCGCATGAATCTCACCCTGGAATGGTAGCAATGAAATGAAGATTACGTCAAAAAGTCTGGTGGCCAAAAATGAATTCTGAAGTTTAATCGTTCGTAAGGAAATTCAAGGCTTGTACACTTGTTTCAGCTCCTGATCATCCAGAGCCTCTGCAACGGACTGAAATGCCTCGGCATTCATGGATTGACAAAGCAGATTTCGTTGGACCGTTGCCAAGTGGCGACTCACCGAAATAATAATTATGAAATAGATTTCGGCCACATTGACTGTACGAGCATTGCCGGAATCGCTTAAAACTGATAATGGACCCCAATTTGTAAGTGGGGAACTACAACAGTTCTGCACACAATTTGGAATAGAACATAGAAAAACTACACTATATTGGCCCCAGGCAAACGGGGAGGTGAAACGAATCAACCGTTCGATAGGAAAAAGGAACTCAATTCCACATAACTCAATTCCACATTCAACTTCAGGGGTTGCACCATCTTCGGGTGAATATTACGATACAAGCTTCCAGGGAAGAGTGATACTCTTGAGGAGATCCACGATCGTGAGCGCTTAAATAAATAAAAATTGGCAGAGTATGCAAACGAAAAAAGGGATGCCCAAGCCACAAAACTTGGAGGTAGGCGATACTGTTATCATAAAACGAATTCAAAAGGAAAACAAACTAACTACTCCATTTAACCCAGAAGAATTTGTGGTTTTGAAATCGAAAAATTCCGACCGATTGAGGCACAGGAACACTTCCCAACTTAAGAAGCTTCTCACCGAAGATCCAAAACAAAGCAGGTTAACACTTAGGACTCATACGAATGTTGAATTGCCAGCATTTAACAACCAGGACCAAACCTCGGACCAGGCCTCGTATCAGACCTCCAATCTTACCTCGGATCAAATCTCGGATCAAACGACACGAGAACCACATAAAAGATTTCATCGAATCACCAAGCCACCATCCTACCTACAAGATTGCAGGGTCAATCAAGTGATGTATGTATGTATGTATGTAAGAAGCCACCATTCTAGCGTGGGCCTTGCCCTGCATGCGGTTCCACTTGACAGAAAGATCATGCTTTGTTACCATTCTTATTTCAACAAAATGCTGTATGAAGGGCCAAAAGGGTTGGGCAGGCCCGTAAGCAGAGACACTTACGTGAAACCTGCGGGAATAAGAGAATCTCCTTCCAGCAGTATGATCCAATAAAACGAATAACAAAATACGCAATTCTGTCAAGCTTTCCACAAGATGGTTTGTTTGAGAAAGGCGCGTCAAATTCATTACAACTGTTGGATTGGAATGTACTAAACATAAATGATAGACACATACCCTCCTAGACTCCGGTTGGCCATCCACTCCATTGTCCAATTGCAACTTCAATGATGCCCTGATGCACCTTCCCCTCCCAGTATTTGAATGTTTTAAATCAATGAAATATAATAGGTTCATGCAATATATATTATGTATAGAAAATATAAGGAAATAATACAAATCAATTGTGTGTAATTTGATGCGTTAAAATGGGTAGACTGAACTGAATAATATCGTCGATATTGTACTTCTTGAATATCGACAATTCTTAAATGATGATTTCAGATTGAACGCTGTAGATCCTTTCTGCCGGTTTTCTATTATTATGCGCTACCTCTCAAAATCTATAAACAAAATACTATACCACTTATTCTTTTTTAGTGGTTGATATCAAAATGCTAGCTGTAAAGATTGTCAAGATTTTTGGCTTTATTTATTAAGCCTGTGAACAGATGTAATAAAACAACAACAAAACAACAAAGACCTAATGAGTACGAATGTCTGGTGGCAATTCAGTTGAGGTCTCATGAGTCAGATCAGCACCGATTTTGTAAAGTGTCCATCTGCATAGAGGAAAATGAAAAATACACTTAGTAATAAATGCACATGTCAACAGCAACTCCAGTTACAGCTTATTGTATTCATCAGAGGGATAAGCACGAGTTTAAAAGGTTAACTAGACATTTAAGACATAATAATAGTATATAGAATCTATGAAATGAAAACACCAATTCAAGTGTATATAACCTATAAATCCTGAAAACCTGAGTAATGGAAACAATAGTAGTGATATTTTTAAAAATGTTATTATACAATGTCATATAAAATGGTTTATAGTAATTCATAGTGATGGAACCATATGGTATAGAATTAAAATAAAAACTCCCCCCACGTATCCAGCATGAACCCAAAAATTTAGACAATGCAGAAATGCAGAAAAAAAAATAATTCAATACTACTTTACAAAGCCCACAACATCTTTTGATAATCTGTAATAATTTAGCATATAAAGAATATAATGACTAACATTTCAATGTACCACTCCGCTTCTTCGTATTGATTCACATTGGTATCAAGGTGCTTATAATTAATGGAATGGCTTTACCTGCAACATCATACTATCCTCTCATGATATAAAATAGTTAAATTAACGCTAATAGTATAAGATCTGTAAAAAATCTGGCCACCCTCTCATCGACAGACTTCAGCGTCTCATCTTTTGTATAATTGATCCTTGAGATTTAGTATGATTAGTTCTTTTATTCACAATAATAGTCAATGAATATAATGTACGAGTACATAACATATTTATAACATCCACTGAGTTTCTGGAAATAAAAACTTAGTTATGCATACGTCTCTTATGTCCTGCAAAAGCTGTAAAACAGAGATGATTATTGCAGTCATCCAAGACAAATCATCCCTTAAAATATATATACCTATTCAAAACAATAAAAACAGAACCTAGCACAGTGTTATTCCGATGTACTACTCGTTGCGAAAACTGTTTAGTTGTGTCTAAACCGTTCCTAAAATGTACTGATCCTCCCAAGGACTTTTCCGGTTTTTGTCAAAGACACTCACTTTAGAATAGATCTCGGTGTTGCGCTCTGGTTTGTGAAACGACAAGATTTATTAATATAAGGATATTATCAATCCTCATCCTGCAACTCATATTGTAACACTCCGGTATATTCCTCTTTACTAATTTTCAAATTGCTACAGCTCTCATGCCTTGTAGATACCAATTATGTTTCATTTTTTCCCTCCCTTGTCAGTTGATCTCTAAAAACTTACTCTATCAATTGATTATTATTTGAAGCCTATGCACTTCTTACCTTATTCCATGATATCTTCCTTAAACCTCTAGTCAAATTGATATTTCTCATTTTTTACTTTTTCTAGGCTATTTTTACTAAAGATTTGCATTATCCTTCTACTTATTTCTCTCTTTTTTAATAATTTTTTTTTTAATTGTACGATTTACAAAAACGGTTCATCTCCTCAATCCCTATTTAAACAATTTTGGATTTCATCAATGCTATCTTCTCCTTTAGAAATCTTTCTTGTTTTTATATATTTCTTCTGCTTTCTTTTTATGGGCTTCAAATGGTGAGTTGACAACTTGGCAGGAGGGTGCGACCAACCTCCGGTCCTCTCAAGTTCCTACCTCACGCCTCCACGAGTCATATGATCACAAAAGACTGCCAGCTGAAACATGGAGACGCTGGTTGGCGTAGCCTGGGCAATGTTGTCAATCTGACAATAGCGAAGTGAGGGGGTGCGACCGGTAAACCATAGCATAATTTTCCATTATCATATCTTTCAGGTCTACCAGGTCATCAAGTATTGTACAATAATTTAAAATTTAAAGTTCATTTTTTTTTCTCATGTAATACATTGTCTAATTTTTCTGGTTCATGCGGAAGTTTGTCAACAATTGCAACAAAACAGCAGTCGACACAGATGTAATTTTCAGTTTATATTATAATATCCCTTGACTACATATATTATCATACAGGACATTGTTTATTCTTAACCATTATCAATCTTCATTATCATCATCATTATCATTTGGGTCATTACTGGTGTTTTCAGGATTTATATATTAACATATTTTTTTTAATAGTTTCACCAAATAGGTTATATATACTTTTAATTATTATGTCTTATACGTCCAATTATCATTATGATTTAGAAGTATCTAGTGCCTTGAATAAAAGAAGCTGCAACGGAATCTATGGTAGGTTTTTGCACTTGTTACCTAATGTATTTTTCAATTCCGGTTTGCAAATGGATCTTTTCCAAATTTGAGCTGTTTGCCATTTGGATTGTGTCTGATGTTACAGTTCAATTTTTGTCAGTACCGTATCATAACTCACAATATCATTATATATGATCATAATGCTTTATTGTTTTTACTTCATAGAAGATTTAAAAATTGCTTATTGTTTTTTTACGTCCATTTGTCTTTAACTCCCTGTCAATAAAATCTTCAAGCAATAATTATTAGGCCAGCAAAAATAAAAGCGTATTGCTGTAATAGAAATCAACACCAAGCAGCAAATAGTGAACATGGCAACAGTAAATAAAAATGTATAAATGTAATTTTTGTAAAATTTAACAAACTTTTTTAGGATACCATAAATTAAGATTTTGGGAAATTGCTGCTATCGCTGAAAACGAACGAAAACGTGCTTAAGCGCGAAAACAGAGTTCACACATTAACACTTTATAACATTTCTTATATTTCAGGATCCACCGAAAGAGATCATAAATTATAGATACCGAGTGATTGCAGTCTTTTTCATTTACATAAATATATACACTATTATATAAATATTTCATGGGAATGAATGGGAAGAATCGCCAAAGCACCCGACTTAAGTACTCTGGATGGGGAGAGTTGAAATGCCAACTCCCCATTGCCAACAGTTTGTGAATAGAGGGCGGGCTCTTCTCCCCGCCCATTGGGGCATCCTCATGTTAGATAGCTTGCTCTTGTGACCAATTGTTCAATCTTGTTGTTGGAAGGAGATTCTTTATATCCCTAAGGATACGTATAAGTGATGTTGCCTATAGATCCACCCAACCCCTTTTTGGCGCTTCATACAATGGCATGATTAGGATAATCAGTGGTTATTAAAGCTTGATCAAGTCTAACAGCGAGGAGAGCTCACTGCTGTCGGACTTAGTTTCCGTGCTACAATGGGTGGTAATACATATCATACATCATCATACATCATAACCTTAGATTAACTTCTTGTGCATAGTGTAGCACTGAGAATAACTTAAGCATTCCTCTTTCTTGACTAAGAAGGGGTTCAAACTTCTATCAGAACCTGCTTTTTATTCGAGAAATATACATTTTGTGTTTTTGTCACTAAAATAATTCTGTTTGGTTTAAATTGGTGAGAAGAAGTCTCGAAGACACATTTCTTCCCCCAAAAAAAACCCATTTCCCAATTGTGGTTTCATTTGCTTGATTAGTTCTCAAGTTATGCATAAATTTCTGTTTCATTTGTATTAGAGCCCCTCCCGTTACAGAGTGGAGAGGGGTCTTGAACCATCGTAAGAAACTTTCCCAGCCCCTGCATACAAATGTTCACGCCGACCGGTTCAGTAGTAGTAATGCCCTGTAATTTTGAAAACAGAAGGGAACAGTTTAACGGGCCGTTACCTATATGCGCTTCCGAGCAGATATTTCATTTTATTTCGAATTGTGTAGATTTCCATATCATGGGCACATCGAAGTCATTTGCATCAACTGTCAAACTTGTTGTATGCCTTTCCGTTTCCGTTATCATTGTGTCTGGGCGGTTAGAATAGTCTCAATTTGTTGATCAGCACTGTAACCTGTACGAACCGTCACTCGTGAACTGGCAAAATGTATAAGAGGGTATTCAGTACAGAGTTTAGCACATTCATCCATTTTTAGTACATCTCTACTACATCCATTATCCACAATACCGAGTCACCATTTGAGTGCCCACTTTGCATCAGTGTTCGTGCAGTCCGACCTAATGTTTATGTTTACCGGCCGCCCAACTCTCCCCCCACCCCCCACCAACAATTGTCTCATGTCTCCCTCGCTCTCTCACTCCCAACAAAGCCGGCTTTCATAAAGGACGCTGGTTCGTTGGAATGGGAGAGTGAGACGTTACGATTGGGTTATACAAACCCGCTGTTGACGATTACGTGACGGTTGTCAGTCAGACCGAGCAGATGAATGAATGTTTAGCGAGAGAGGATTATCCCAACTAACCAACAACGCAGTGCTTCTTGAATGGTTGGTAAGTTACAAAGAGACCGGGAAGGGGCCAAGGAAGAGGTCGGAGCAGGCTCAATTCCAGTTCGGTAACAACAACTGTGCGGCTAAAGTTGGCAGTTTTATAAACAGGGAAAAAGTTGTGAAGTGTGTCTGTTTGTGCAGAAATAGAACTGCTCGGTGACTGCCACCCCCGTCCCACCTGGCCTAACGCGGTTGGGTGACTTATTTTTTTTTTATCTTCCCGCCGTCTCACCGTTTTCCCCCTAAACTGATCAAAGTTCGGTTGGTTTGTTGGTTGGTTGTTTGGGGAGAGAAAGGCTTTTAGAGATTATGTATCGCGCTCTGGCCGTTGTTACTTGCTTCGAGGCTGGTCGGTGGCCAGCTTCAACAGCTGAGCCTGGGCTCGCGCGCTCGAGATTGGGAAAGGTTATGAAACGATTCGTCACCGAGCCTGAGTCGCGCACCGGTTATAGGTCGGTGAATTATTACAATTGCGAAATGGGCTACTAGGGGTGGACAGACAGACTCTTGGGAATTTTAAAAATGTTGCAAATCAGGTCCTAGTGCTTATGTAAATGTACTTTTTATTTGTATCGGTTTGAGAACTTCTATTTATGCGATGTTTACACTGTTGGTAAATATAAATAGTTCATGGTTGGGTTGAGTCATTTAATTTTAATTCTATAACAATTGTTCTCCGATATCAAATACACGTATTTTGTCTACTACCGTGACTTCGGATCAATAATTTCACTTTTCTTGGAATTTAACTTCAATTCTAGGAATAGTCAGTATTTCGAAGTAAACGCACACACTTTGCCACACATCCTCATGCGGGGTACGTCGAGACAGGAACGAATCCACCACCTTGAAATACTGCCAAACAAAAGCCCCACCCTCAATTTCAAAACTACTTTTATTCAATTTCCAAAACCTGTCGAACTCTATTGGACCTATCGATACTTTCTTTTCATATCTTTGGTTCTAGCAGAAATTGCTGTTAACTACCATCCCATGATGTTGGGAAGCTATTTCCAATTTCAAAACAATAGCATCTATGTTATTCTAACTGAAAAATTTGTATGCCATCGACTATGGAAAACGTCTACCATGCATAATGAACTAATAACATACTGGAAAATTAAAAAATATAGTGCATTTTACTAAAATGTGGATGTTTGAAAGGGATAAGATCATGATAACAATTTCAGAAAATTTCAGGTTTGTCTGAACTATTTTAAATTGGAATGTAATCATTCTTATTTGTTTGGTTAACCTCACATCAAACAATGTTTTTTTTAAATTTAGAAATTATTTTTCATAAGGGCGATTTCGAAATTAACATTTAGATTTAAAATTTAAAATTTAGATTTAAAAAATATATATAACTTTAAAACTATAAATCCGACAATTGAAAAAAATAACTCTCGAGCGAAATTATGTATTTTATGAAAAAAAAATCTAAACCCATACAAAAAAAAAATTCAGCAAAATTATACAAAAAATTATATGATTTTACGATTTCTTCAAAAAAGCGCCCTTCGAATCTCCATATTAAAAAATAACTAGCTTTAATAGACTTAATAGACCTCCCCTCTCTAAGGTTTTTAGGAATAAGTGTTGCTAAAATATTTTCGTTTGATAGTGTGTGTAATTTCTACAAAATAAAACGTAGATGTTCTTTTTTTTTAATTTAACCCTCGGATCTAAGTTTCTACTATGGTTGATCTTTCTGTGTAGGAGCATTTCATCGACAAAACATTTATGATCAAACTACGCCGTATCCTGTCTGTTTGAACGTAATTTTCTCTTGCAAAACCTTAGATACACTTCTTGTGTACACGAATAAAAATGAAGAGAAAGTGATAGTTCCGTATAGGGTAACGGCAGGCTTTGAAATTGAAAGATACAAGTTTTGAAAACGAGCAATGGTATCCGATCAGGCACATAACCCTTTACCATATTACCCAAAGCAGGGTAGGCAAGGGGGGTATCCCCCTTGACTTGTAGAAGGTTATGCAACCGATCGGGCTCTTATACTACCTATTGATTTCATCTGGTTCTATCGATTTGTCCCTCTCCCAATACTGCCTAACATGGGTGAGATATTATCTCCCGCTGTTGAGTTTATTTTTAGCTTGATTCGTTTTGGAGATATGTAGAAATTTGTGTTTCATTTGTATGCCCCCTTCCCCTTCTTCCAGACTGGGAAGTAGTCTCGCACCATCATATGAGCCTTCTCCAGCCTCAAAAACTTCTGCATAAAAAAAAATCTTAACAGTAGGGATAGTTCTAATTTTTGGTTCCAGAGGCCGACCACCATAGAAACATTTCTAGCCTTCAAAAACCCCCACATGCCAGACTAAGTTCCATTTGCTTGATTAGTTCTCTAGTTATGCAGAAATTTGAGTTTCATTTGTATGGGACCCCTCCTTTTCCAGACGGCGGAGGAGTCCTGAACAATCATAAGAACCTTTTCCGGCTCCGAAAACCCCTTCATATGAAAGCCTCTCCTTGAAGAGGAAGAAGGGAGCTTGAAAAACCGTAGAAACATTTTTCGCCTACAAAAACTTCCACTCGCTAAATTTGGTTTCATTTGGTTGATTAGTTCTAGAGTTATGCAGAAATGTCTGTTTCATTTGTATAAGGCCTATCACTTCGTGATAGGAGAGGAGTCTTAAACCACCGTAGAAACATTTCTTGTCTCCATAAAACCCCCACATGCTAAATTTGGTTCTATTTGCTTGATTATAACTTGAATTATGCCGAAATTCAGGTTTCATGTGTATGTAGACGGTAGAGGAGTCTCGAACCATCATAAGAACCTTAATGGGCCTCAAACACCCCTGCATACAAATTTTCGTAACAGTAGGGATAATTGTTTGGTTCAAATTTGTGTTTCAATTTTATGTGAAACATATCGTGCCTCCAAAATCTCCACATGGAAAATTTGGTGCCATTTGCTTTATTCGTTCTCAAGTCATGCAAACATTTCAGTTTCGTTTCTCCTCTTCTAGAGAGGGGAAGGGTTTCGAACCTCCAAAGAAACATTTCTTGCCTCCAGAAAACCCCACTTGCCAAATTTGGTTCTTTTGCTTGATTAGTTCTTGAGTTATGCAGAAACTTTTGTCTCATTTGTACGAGGGCCTCGCCTTCCAGAGCAGGGGGGGGGGGTCTTAAATCACCATAGGAACCCCTCGCTTCTAACCATCATAAGAACCTTAACCGGCCCTAAAAATCCCTCCATACAAAACTTCACGACGATCGGTGCAGTAGTTTTCGAGTCTATAAGCTTCAAATAGACAGAAATTCATTTTTTTTTTTCATAATATAGATGCATCAATAATGTCTTTAAATTCGGTAAAGAGTTTCTTCTTCAATATCTCTCTGATTGTTAATCAAAAGCTCATGAAATCACTTGAAGTTGAAAAGAACACACTTAAAAAAAAACAATGTAAGTAGGGCAGTTGACACTGAACCAGTTTGTAAGGTGCAAACGAAAAAGGTCTATCTATCAAAGAATTAACTTTGATTAGTGGAATTTTAAGGAATTTGCCCGCATGTACTAATAATAGTTTGAAAATGTTTAATATGTTTTTAATTTAGAATGATCAAGTAAAATGTTAATTTAAATTTTCCTTGTTTACAAAATCCTTTAGAATGAGATTTCTTCAAGTATCTAAATTTTACATATTTCAATAAATCAACAGGAAATTAGATTTCATCCGACATTATCAATATATTTCTTCATAAAAGGTCTACCAACAGGGATGGTATGTTTTTAAATGTTCCTACCGGGTGCATTGTAACTGATATCTTTGACATTAATAGTCATTTCCAAAGTAATATTGCCAAAACCATCCAGCTTTCTTAAGTTTTATCAAAGATTTATGAACGCCACTGTAAATCAATTTTGATTTATTATGGTACCAAGAGGTGCAAATAGGTTTCTTATTTTAGTCAGGTTTATGAGAACCTACACAGATTCTTTATAACGATTTTGAAACCTTGTCTTCTAAGATTCCTTTTACCGTGTTGTAAAGTGAATTTACTCAATTGAACACAAAGCCTCAAAATCATACGCGTACAAAACGCTCAGCAGAGAACTGAACCGCTGTTCAGGCCAGTTTGAAAGAAAACCAAAATCAGTCAGTTTCTCACCGATCTCAGGAATTGGAACTGTCTGCGATGACAACCTGACGCATTATGCGCATCATATGCGTCAGGAGTTCGCATAATGGGCCTTAGCGTCAATTGAAAATGATCAAATGATGAACAAACTTCACTTCAAGGTCCGTTCGGATCAGCGAAACCACCAGATTTTCCCACAGGATATTTAAGCAGCAATCTGCCGTCACTATTCCATCGAATCTCATGCTCATGAAAAACACCCCCAAACCATCACAACTCCTCTCTCTCTCTCTTTCTCTCTCTCTCTCATGCTTCATCGTACTCCTGAATCTCATCACCCTGCAAGCACTGTACAGGTTGAATTTCGATTTCTCTTTTCTAGAGAACTGTTTTCCAGAATTCTATGGGCTTATCAGCATGATACTAGCTGATGAATGGCAGTTTAACACTGGCTCCTGGCCACTCCTTAAAGCTCCAAGACTGTTGCACGTATTTCTCGAAGGCGCACCCATTATGAGACCTTCAACACTCACAAACAGTCGCTATTTTCCTATTTTTCATTAGACACCATAATGTTTTTACGACTTTTTAACATGATTTTGCTGCTTTTTCATATATATATCAGTGTATTTTATGTTCTAAAACAAAACATTTATTTTCTTTCCTTTTATTTTAACGTTTTATCCGATTGTTAGTTTTCTAGTTACAGTATTCTCACAAACAAAACTTATTTCTAATTGTTACAAAGGGTAACGTCCTTGGTTCGAGTACTACTTTACCCATACCCTTTCGCTCAATTTTCAATACTTCCATTCTATTTCCAACCTACCGTACACTGACGGAATTTTCAACACTTGCTCTTCATAACTTTCATTCTAGCAAACATTACTGTCCACTCTTGGTGCCTCATGGTGATGAGCGAACATCTTCTTCTACATCAAAATTTATTTGTTTTATGGAAAATATCAAACATCATCAAACTTCATTCCAATTGGGCTAGAATTCCAATCGAGTTAGAATTTCAATTGGGTTAGATATGCACTCAAGTGTTCTCTTCCTAAGAACATTATTCAGAACAATATTCAGCTAGTAGGGTATGCGTCCCTTGACTCAGCCTAATATGCAACGATCGATTACATGTTTTATAATAACTCAAGAAGTATTTTAGCAAATAGCGATTTGTAGCTAGTTATACACTTACTTAGATACGTTTAATTAAATGTATCCCGAAAAATTCAACAACTCCTTTTATAAAGTCAGAAACTTTCCAGAACTATGGATGTTATGTCGGTCTATAATCAGCAAGTTTGGTTTATGCATGGATGCAACTTCGTCGCATTTGATCGATATTTTTTGTTAAATGCAATCTTCGTACGGTTTTCTTTTCCTGATTTAACGATTTAAGACTCTGCCATCTGTATTCGCTTTTCCCAACATAAAATTTCACGAAACATATTAAGATGAAACAGCTTTGAAACACTTAAGAGATTATGAAATTTGTCAAAAGCAGATAATTTCCCATCAAAATAAACCCAACAGCTAAACTACAGGTGATCGAAGATAAGTTAAAAATTCCAAGTAACACACAAAACATCTTTTCAGAATGATTTATTATTATTTGTATTATAAATGTATTATAAACGTATTGCAAAACTTGTCAGTTTTGGAGCGGTTTGTAACTCTTTATATCACTCTGACAAACGGTCGAGCTAAACATACTTTTTCACTGCTGCAATAAGTGACTGATACCTTTTATTGTTCTTAAAAATATGGTTCCATACATTTTTAATACATAAACAGCACATGATTTTGTGGACAGTTTTGTAAACTGTTGAAATTACATTACATCAACCATCTTTTTTCTCATTACGATGCATTTGTTGTACAAGATCGTGGTTCCACTGCCAACGGGAAGCATGTCATAGTTATTCAGAGTTTACTTTTCAACAATCGGAGCAGGCTTAGCAAAGAAGCTACAAGCCGATCACGCCAAGGATCACCTGTTTTTGTCATTGAACAGTACTATCCACTTGCTTATAGACTGTTCCAGAAAGTATAAGCACACTTTCTAAATAATAAAAAAGTCATGTTTTTTAGTTTTCATAATGTTATTTGGCAAATCATGTTTGTATTTGTGTTTTATATGACATTTTACTCTCGTTTAATCAAAATATTGAATCATAGCCAAGACTCCTAACATTTTCTCGACCATGACCCATTAGCTTCTGCACAGTGGTACTTCCCACCATTTTGACCACCTTTGGCCAATCTTTGCTTTGGTGAAAGCCCAAAAAGTCTCGATTGCCGTGCATCCGTCCAGTTCGGCGGATTCATGTCTTTCGACACGAAACATACATTTTGACTTTTGTACCATTCTAAAGTGCCCTTTGCGTAATGACATGACGCCAAATCAGGCCAAAACACTACTTGACCTTCGTGCTGCCTGATCATCGGCAAAATCGCTTCTGGAGACATTCCTTAACGTATTTCTGAGTGTTCATCGTCTCCGTTGTGATGTACGGACTAGATGCTTTACCACACTCGCATATTTCCTGCCAAACCATAACCTTCTTACCGAATTTTTCGGTAAAAATTGCCTTCTCCGTTTCGGTATGTCTTTGTCTTCGCTTACAGTAAAGAATTGTGGTCCGGGAAGCCTTTTGTAATCTAGTTTCACATACGTTTCATCGTCCATTATTAGACACCCAGAATTTCTACACAATAACGAATCGTATACTCTATAGAGTTTGCGGGCCCGTGGTTTCAGAGTGCTTATACTTTCTGGAACAGTCGTTCATACAAACTGTGTTGCTTGGAATGACATATTTAGTGAATTATTGATCACAAGTGCATCATTCACGAGCAACAGTCTAAAAGAACAGTTTCTAAAATGGTTTTTTTTTCTCAAATGAACCGTGGTGATGGAATGGACAAATGGTGATCAAAAAGTTAACATTGAAAGCTCACGGGAAAACCACACTTATTTTCATGAGAGCCAAAATTTAAAACTCTGGCTATTAATCGGTGCATTCATTTGCGTGGCGATAATTCATGTTTATCGTGAAGTACGGAAAACTCTGTGGAATAAAGCAATGCGCGCAGCACGATCAGTTACAGTGCTAGATGCCTAAGAATGAAAGTGACAGTTATTGTACCGATCATGGATAATCGACAGATATCAAAACATACTCAATGCGTTACTGCTAGGGTTTGCGTTAACAGACCGGATGTCCGACCACAAGTTTAAGCTAAGAATCATAAAGGAAGAAATTAATATCTTATGCTGAAAAATAAAAAATAAAAATAGAAAAGCAAAACACTGCTTTAAATGAAATACTTGAAGAATAAAATCGAATCGTGAAAAAAATTTAAGGTGTGATTCTTAGTTTAGAGTATGACGAAATTATATTAGATTAGGAGGAGTTATTAACCAAAATAACATATGCTTTAGCAACATTAAACAACAAAGTAATAAAGACCACTCCAGTGGCTAATTTTGATGTGCGCACAGCTACTGATGTGGTGCAAATTTATGATGGAGTCAGTGATGGCTTGCAAGCATTCATCGATGCTTGCAGCTTAATGAAAGATTTGACAAAAGAAGCTCATCAGGCAATGCTCCTTAAATTTCTCAAAACCGAGAATAACAGGAAAAGCTCGTCTATGCTTGCCTGATAATAATAATACAAACAATCAATTTATAGCATATATTGAAGAAAACTGACAAGTTACAGGTACTGTGATATATCCTAAATCAACTGGAGACTATCACTGCTTGAAGGTTAAAACTATTCTGCTTAGATTTATTCATCAATAATTATTCTACAGTTTTTCCTACGGGAGGTACTTGGAGTCATACATAGTCATTATGTAAACGATCACCAATCGTGATCGTTATTGGTAGGAGAGAGCATGATAAGAAAGTGAGCGAATAGGGAGAAGGCGAGTAACGACACCTGACGACAACCCCACAGATGTTCCTTTGCAATGCGGTGCTACTGGTATAATTTATTTGAGTTGGTTACTACCTGGATTTATTGACATGTGAGGTGCACACGTCACAAAACTGTCATGATTCGACATCGCTTGAACAAATCATGGCAAAGTAAAATTGGTCAAGCAGAAAGAGAATCTAGACTCTTTCTGTGAACAAATTGAAACAATTTCAGATATGTTGAAAAAAAAAACTTATCTGCAACAACAAATACCTGAAGAAGTAGTAAAGAAAACAGGCTGCAGTTATTAAAGCTGGATCCTGGAGCCAACATTTTGCTATTTGAGCATGTTAAACCCGAGGACATCATCATCAAAATGGAAACTTAGGTCCTCAGGATTTCGAAAATATAACCAATCCAACTATCGTCAAAACAATAGAAACTACAACGATAATAATAACCAAAATTGTAGACCACGCAATAATGGAAATTTCATAAATTATTCTCATGTTCAAATTCAAATGGTCGTGGAAGATTTAACAATAATGGCATTAAAAACTTTACGAGTCGTATGTTTCCCATTGAGGCAGCTCAAGCACGAACATTTACCAATCAAATACCACCGATGCGTTATGATAACATGATCCCAAATTAGTCATCATAAAGCTTCAACCAGCTAAATTTTCCTTTTTAGGTCAACCAGCTGTTTTCCCTCAGAGACAAAAACAGAACACAGGATGCAGTAAATTTTATTACACTTATTGTTCAAATGACTAATACAAAATGTACATTTATTATAGATAGTAGGGCTGATATTTCTGTTTTTAAATAGAACGTAGAATCGAAAAATAGACCATTTACAAAAAAATAGAATAACTGGAATTACAGACTGTATTTAAGAAACTATTGCTGCATTTTAGAAACTATTGCAACCATTTTTGCGAACTACTAATAGACTCATTGTTTCTCACAATTTTCAATTAGTTAAAAATGATTTTCCAATCCCAACAGATGGTATAAAACTGTATTCGATGAAATTTGAACACACGCAATTGCTCGTAACTTTTGAGCGTGTGGGTAAAAATTATTGAAATTTTAACTGAATGTATTTCATTGTGTTGTGTCAATTGTGTAATGAGTTTCGTGATAATCGGTCGAGTTATTTCAGTGATGGCTTGAAGAAATAGTGCGCCAACAAATGTTGGGCACTCACTTCGAATACCCAAACGCTTCTTATCGATGGATCGGAAAACAGCTCGGAATCGCACATTCAACCGTATCTCATGTTATCAAAACGTTCAAGGACCGTAAGACAACCAAGCGGAAAAATCGTAGTGGCAAAAAATGTGACACATCAAATCCGGAGAAGGCCAGGATGGTATTGAACCAATTTAAGCGTTATCCCAACATTTCGATCAGGGATGTTGCGGAAAAGGCGAAAATTTCAGTTTGTTTTGTGCAGTAAACAATGAAACGTTCTGGATTACATGTGTACAAGGTCCAGAAGGCACCGAACCGGAGCGATAAACAGAACTCGGTGGCCAAAACTCGTGCAAGAAAACTGTACACGGAGTGACTCACAAAACCATTCTGCATTGTGATGAACGATGAGACCTACATTAAAGCCGACATCAAGAAAATGCCAGGACAGGAACACTACGTGTACGGAAGAAGAAACTGTCGAAATTCGCCAAAAAATCCTTGTCTGGCAAGCGATCTGCGGATGTGGCAAAATTAGTCCGCCCTTCATCACCTCTGGGACCGTCAACGGACAAATCTACAAGGACGAATGCCTCCAAAAACGACTTCTGCCCTTCTTGAGATCTCACGATGGCCCTGTTTTGGATTTGGCATCTTGCCACTATGCCCGGCCCGTCTTAGACTGGTACAAAGATAATAATGTAGTTTTTGTACCAAAAGACGTCAACCCTCCAAACACTCCGGAACCTCGCCCAATTGAAAAATTTTGGGCAATCATGAAGGCAAACCTCGTTAAAACTCCAAAACTGATAGAAAATGAACTTGAACTAAAGAAAGTGTGGTTAAAAGTAAGTAAGCAATCATTGCCCAAAAATTGATGAAAGGGGTCAAGGCAAAGGTGCGGGCATTTGGGTTGGGAGAAGAGGTTCAATAAACCAATGATGTCAAAACTTAACCATTTAGTAGTACTTTATTTCCAGAAAGTTTTAAAAGAATCGGGCTCAAGGAAAATTTTTGGTGACCTATTGTGTGTGTCCCAATTTCATCATATACAGTCTTTACTTGGATGCGACTTTCTGGTCAAGTAAAAGTGTACCATTGATTATGAATACTGATTATTAAATTTTAGTAATGATGATAATCTTATCTCAATTCCGATAGAAGATAATTTAAATCAATCCTTAGTACTACCACAGAGATGTGAAGTAGTCAGAAAAATCCCTAATTTAAACATCACAGAGGACATGGTTTTACTCTCGCAAGATATTAAACCCGGTGTGTGCTGTGGAAATACAACTATTTCAACAAATAGTCCATACATAAAGTTAATGAATACAACAAATGATTAATCATTTTTTGCCATCCGTTATGGTCATATTTTGAAGTCATTTAATAATTTGATGGATTATTTTAATCAATTGTAGTTTTGCAGAAGGTTGATCAATTTAGGTACAGTACTTGTAGACTTTCTCAATGCCTAGTATTCATGTACCACGACTCGACAATATATGTGTATCTGTAAAAGGATAAGTGACAACAGATTTAGGAAAAATATTTACTCATAACGTCTATATAAGAGAATTCTATTGACAAACATTGTTTTCTATGTTTGTAAAGGATGTAATGTCTTGTGCTCGCCCAGGTGTGTGCATTTCGACTCCACACAGCATCTTAAATTTAACAGCTGTACTAGTTCATGTGTAATTCGGTGTAAGACACGGTTTACTCCCGGTTTACTCTTAATTGCGATCAAAACTCCAAAACATGCAACCCATCAATTCCGTTACGTCCGTCGGTGCAGCTGCAAACAATACCATACTGAGTTCTATTTGCGGTATGTTCTAGGACTTTTTCGTGAAATACCTGCATGAAGTAAAAAAGGCCCTGACATAAAAAGCTCACGCTTAAAAACTGTTGAAGTGCCTTCGAAACACTGAGCTAAGAGTTGACAACATGTTAATTGTAATAGGCAAACTGCTTGAGATACTATACAGCTAATCGCATCCAATCCATCTATATTATGTCGCCAAAAGCTCCTCAACCAGGTACATGCAATCATCGGGTTGTCCTCTCACTTTTTCAACCATGCATTGACTGCGAAATTGTCTGACAGCTTAAGCCCACATTTACGAAACAAACGAAAATGTCATAATAATCTGCTATGAACGCGTGACGAGTTTGAATGCGTGAAACTGAGAATTTCGGTGATCGAGCCCCACCGATGAAGCCAAGTGCGAGTACTAAAAGGGACACACCGCTTGAACCACGTTCAGTTATTGGTAATAATAAATGCCCCCTCCTTCTGCGACCATTTCAGTTCAGTCTGAAAAATCCTGCATAACATGTACATTTTTACCGTCTCAATTTTTATTCGTTACCTAATCAAGAGAAAAAAAAAATAACGCTCGCTGCCTATAACCAAACAACATCAGCAACAGCAAGAGAGATCCAGTGACAGACGGAATGACGAAAAACGGCTTATTCAATTACCCGCACTGACTGGGACGAAAATGTGCGCCGCGCTGCTGCTAGGTTGTGAAAGATCGACTTTCAACGAATGCGGCTTGAGGCAAGGGTTGCCTGGTCGAGGTGTGCGCGGGAGGTTCGGAGGCTTGTCTCAGCAGCTTATGTGTGTGTACACCAATACAGACTGGAGGAACTATCGATCGCTGCGAGATGGATTGGTTGTTAACAAAGCACTGGTTATGCTAATCATGGGGCACCCGGATTGTGGGTGAAATATTTATGTCGCGATCAACCTCGCCTCGATGGCGTGTGAAAAAGGGTTCAGCTGAATTTGCTAACGAAAGATACCTTCAAGTGTTGCGTTACATTAGTAAAAGAGAACTCTGAAGATTGCATACTGCATACATAACAGTGGCGCACTTTCTTACTCTTATTCCGATTGACTATTTAAGCTATTTGGGAATGATCACCTGTCCAGGGCAGCAAAATGGTGAGTGGCAGAGAAGCGTGCGTCTCCGCAACATAGCACAGCTAGAGACATAGATTCAGTTTTTTCAGCTTTTGATAAATAATTGCCCAATATTTCTCGATTGACTGAAGGCAACTGGGATAGGTTGAAGTACTTTTCGATTAAATCTACCCTGTTGTCGAGATAGTTTCTTTCGACGTAGCCAAATCTGGCAAAACTTTACAGGGCTTTTGTGTTTTGGTTACTGGTACAATGCGTTTTCTCAGGCACTCGTCCTTGTAGAGCTTCGGGTTTATAGATTCCTCGTGAAAACCTCTTTATATAACTATATACTATAAGAACAACGCCTTTGCTTGAAAGAACCTTCCTGTTGATCTCCTGATGGTCGATCTACCTTGCTTGTTTCGCGCCTCTTCTTCTTGTACCCGTCGGTTTAATTTCGAGAACCATTTTAACTGGGCTGTCGTCCGAAATTCTTACAACATGCCAAGCTCATCGAAGTCAGCCGATTTTAGCGATGTGTATGATGGGAGGTTCTCTCAGCAACTGATGCAATTCGTGGTTGCACTCCGCCGAGCACCTTCCGTTCAAAGACACTAAGGGTGCGTTGGTCCTCCACTAGCAATGTCCATGTTTCGTGGCCGTAGAGATTTACCGGTCTAATCAATGTGTTGTAGATGGTAAACTTTGTAGTTCGGCGAACTTTGTTCAATCTTAAAGACTGTATTCGATGAAATTTGGACACACAAAATAGGTCACCAAAAATTTTCCTTGAGCCCGATTCTTTTCAAACTTTCTGGAAATAAAGTACTACTAAATGGTTAAGTTTTGACATCATTCTCAACAAACATTGGTGTTGAATTAGAGCTTGTTCAAACAAATTTGGAGATGCTATTCAGCTATTCTAGAAGAAACAGCTGAATAGCTTCTCCAAATTTGCTTGAACAAGCTCTAATTCAACACCGATGTTTGTTGGGTTGGTTTATTGAACCTCTTCTCCCAACCCAAATGCCCGCACCTTTGCTATGACCCCTCTCATCAAATTTTGGACAATGATAGGACCGACTTGCTTACTTACTTTTAACCACACTTTCTTTAGTTCAAGTTAATTTTCTATCAGTTTTGGAGTTTTAACGAGCTTTGTCTTCATGATTGCCCAATTTTTTTCAATTGGGCGAAGTTCCGGAGTGTTTGGAGGGTTGACGTCTTTTGGTACAAAAACTACATTATTATCATTGTACCAGTCTAGGGCGGGCCGGGCATAATGGCAAGATGTCAAATCCGGCCAAAACAGTCTCGAGCCATCGTGAGATCTCAAGAAGGGCAAAAGTCGTTTTTGGAGGCATTCGTCCTTGTAGATTTGTCCGTTGACATCCCTGATCGAAATGTTGGGATAACGCTTAAATTGGTTCAATACCATCCTGGCCTTCTCCGGATTTGATGTGCCACGTTTTTTGCCACTACCATTTTTCCGCTTGGTTGTCTAATGGTCCTTGAACGTTTTGATCACATGAGATACGGTTGAATGTGCGATTCGGAGCTGTTTTCTGATCCATCGATGAGAAGCGTTTGGGTTTTCGAAGTGAGTGCCCAAAATTTGTTGGCGCACTATTTCTTCAAGCCATCACTGAAATCACTCGAACGATTGTCACGAAACTCATTACGCAATTGACACAACTCAATGAAATACATTCAGTTAAAATTTCAATAATTTTTACCCACATACTAAAAAGTTACGAACAATTGCGTGTGTCCAAATTTCATCGAATACAGTCTTTAGTGTCCTTCGGAGTCCAAAATAGGCACGATTGCCAGGCATAATACGCATTTGTATTTCTCTGTTGATGTCGTAATCGGCGGTCACCACTGAGTCCAGATACACGAATTCGTCTTGATTTCATCATCGTCGATCTGAACTCGTGGTAGGAGGCTAACATTGTCTTTTCTGAGCCTCTTCCCTTCATGTAATCATATCAGCTTCAGCCTTAAGTCTGATGTACGTTTCCGCCATCGTCTCAAAAATACGTGCTACGATATCAACGTCGTCGGCGAAGCCAAATAGTTGGACAGATTTCCTGAAGATCGAATCACCTTTCCGTAACCCTCTTCGAGTTTCGAAGGGACTCGAGAGTGTCCCTGATAATTGGACGACACACATCACTCGATCCATCGTTGCTTTAACGAACCACGTCAGTTTTTCCGTAAATCCATATTCTTGGATAACATGCTATAGCAGGTATCGATCGATTGTATCATAAGTTTATTTGAGATCGATGAAAAGATGATGTGTTGGCACGTTAAATTCGCGACATTCCTGCAGCCTTTGCCGAATCGCGTTTGGGGCACCCATGAATCCCGCTTTGTATTGCCCCACGAACTTCTTTGCAATTGGTGATAAGCGGTGGCTTACAATTTGGGAAAGCAACTTGTAGGTGGCGCTCGGTAGCGTGATTGCACAATAATTACAGCAACCCAGCTTGTCGCCCTTTTTATAGATGGACCAGTTTGGTTAGTAAACAACTGGACAATGCGTACTGTAGGTAATTCACGTACCTGTAGGTATACAATAGATACTACTACGACCCTTAGCCTCTTTACCAGTATCTCCTATCCCTACCACCCCATGGTGCCGAATGGGATTTTGAGTAACCATAGTAAAATAGGGTAATCAACCTTGGTCATATGCTGACAAGAAAGGGTGCTGCCCTCTTCAAAGGTTGAGCGCCTGTTCACCATGTCAGGGGTGTCTCAAAACAGCTTAAATTAGAAAGCGATTGATCATCGTCCTCGTGCCAGCGTGGAACTCTAAACAGTGCTGTGCACGATGGTCCTCCGGTGAAACAGGGGATTGGGGAAGACCCAACACGCCTGCCTTGAAAAAATCAAGCTAAGAAATAATACAGAAGTTAATACGGACCGTATCAATCGGCAAAGACCAGAGAGCCCTGGGTTTGTTCTAATTGTTTTCAATACCTTTCAACGCAGTTGGAGACCGTTAATTGAAATACGACGTTCACCATAATCCTTCCAAACAATAGTTTTCCGCATACGAAAACGTTTGACGATACTGCATACGGTAGATTTAGCTTCTGTTTACCACTAAAACAGGAGCGCTATTGCTGTCTGAAATCTGCTGTCAAAACATTTGAGAACCGACTACTAGGTGTGCTGTAAAACAAAATTAACAGTGCGTCCAGATTTAATGTAAATCGAGCAATCGGATACAATCGAAAATAACATAAATTTAGCTTGAAAACTAGGAAAAATCATATTAACGCTACACATGACCTCTTTTTGCCCTTCTTACACCAAAAGAAGGGTAATAAGGTCGCTTGAAAACTCGACATTTTATCCGAGGCCCAGAGGGCGGAGTGTTATATACCATTCGAATCAGCTCGACGAACTTAGCACATGTCTGTGTGTGTGTGTGTGTGTGTGTGTGTGTGTGTGTGTGTGTGTGTGTGTGTGTGTGTGTGTGTGTGTGTGTGTGTGTGTGTGTGTGTTTGTGAGAGTTACAAATAATGTCACATCAGTTTCTCAGCCATTTGTAAACCGATTGGAGTTCTGTTGACAACAAATGAAAGCAATAACATTTCCATAGAACTTTTTTGTTTTTTTTTTCATTCGGACATTTTGTTACGAAGATATGAACAAAACAGTACTTGATGGCCTATTATAATAGTAATCAAACAGTTTAGTCTCCGATTACATACTGAGCTATTTGTGTACCGATTTTAGTTTTCTGTTGTCAAATCAAAGTTATAAAATCTTCAAACAACTGGTCCAAATAACATTATGATTGGATAATTTTTCATGGAGATATGACCAAAACAATACCTGAGAGCACATAATTGTGAGATGAAAATATACTCGTTGAGTTCAAAACCGCACAAGACCACTCTCCCCGATCGATGCCGCTTGTATTCTATTGTTTCGCATCAGGTGCGTTGTACAACACATACAGTGGACTAGCCACACTCTATGACTCTATAGAATTAGAGCAGCATCGATTGGCTCGAGTGGTCTGGTTTTGAACTGCAACGAGTATATTCCAAAATTACATAAAGTCTCCATTTACTATAACTACACAATTTTCAACGAACATGTACTTATTAAGCATCTTTAATCCATATCGATAATCAAAATTGACGCTAAGGATTGTCTAGTAATTCATTCTATGGACTGATAATATGAAATTTCTAATATTTATGTAATTTCCCCTTTTATATAACTAACATAAACAGGTCGCTAAGCACTATTAATGACAATATTTTAATCACATCGATGAACAATAGTCAAGAAGAGCCCATATTTGTAATTTCTCTAGATTTCATAGATCGGGTTAGGGTAAAATTGCTAGCCCTTTCATGTTTTGATGATATATACATCTTTTTTCCATGTCACTAGTTTTTATTAGTCAGATTCGTCAGACTTATTTTTATTAGTCAGATTCGTTGTTTCTTAACAAGGGTCGTCAATAGATGTTGCTACGAAAGAAGAAGAGCCCACCCTTTATTCACAAAACGTTAACAGCAAGAAGTTTGCAGTCCCACTCTTCTTATCCAAATCGCTTCAATCGGGTGCTCTGATGGTCCATCTCTTAATCCCAATTCTCATAGTGTTATTCTTTCACGCAGGCAAAAACAAAACCCTGTTAATAAAAACTGAATAGACAAGGTAAAAATAATATTTACAATTAGATAGAAATCAGAGAATATAACGTGGTAATGGTGTTGAAGGAGATGTTCGCTCATCACCATGAGGCACCAAGAGTGAACAACAATGTTTTTTGGCTAGAATTGAAAGATATGAAGAGAAAGTTTTTGATAGTTCCGCTAGTGTGCGGCAGGCTCGGAAACATAGCAGATGTTTTAGGAAAATTTAGCGAAAAGGGCATGTGTACAGTGGTACTCGAACCAACGACATTTTTGCCTAACATCCCACTGCGGGGTAGGTTAAAGCACGGACTAAGTCCGCCACTTCAACAGGCAAAAATGTCCGGTTGGAAGACGCTCATGTACCACTGTGGCTTGTATAGTTATTCTAGCGATCTATTGTGTGCACTCTGTTTACTGATGCGCACATGGGAGAGGAACTCTCTCCTTTTGTTTGTTTTGATTCGCACCGACTGACGATCATTAAAGTTTTTCTCGTCGTCTCCAACGTAGAGACCTCGGAGAGAAACACCGTGAAACGATGCGATACTGGTCCCCACCAGTATAATTAATGGTTACCACCATTTATGGTTTCACATACATTAATTGTTATTCTATATATTCTCCGTGCAAGGAGTAACGATTATGATGTTGAAGGAGATGTTCGCTCATCACCATGAGGCACCAAGAGTGAACAACAATGTTTTTTGGCTAGAATTGAAAGTTACTCCTCGCACGGAGAATATATAAAATAACAATTAATGTATGTGAAACCATAAATGGTGGTAACCATTAACTATACTGGTGGGGACCAGTATCGCATCGCTTCACGGTGTTTCTCTCCGAGGTCTCTACGTTGGTGACGACGAGAAAAACTTTAATGATCGTCAGTCGGTGCGAATCAAAACAAACCCAAAAAAGGAGAGAGTTCCTCTCCCATGTGCGCATCAGTAAACAGAGTGCACACAATAGATCGCTAGAATAACTATACAAGCCACAGTGGTACATGAGCGTCTTCCAACCGGACATTTTTGCCTGTTGAAGTGGCGGACTTAGTCCGTGCTTTAACCTACCCCGCAGTGGGATGTTAGGCAAAAATGTCGTTGGTTCGAGTACCACTGTACACATGCCCTTTCGCTAAATTTTCCTAAAACATCTGCTATGTTTCCGAGCCTGCCGCACATAGCGGAACTATCAAAACTTTCTCTTCATATCTTTCAATTCTAGCCAAAAAACATTGTTGTTCACTCTTGGTGCCTCATGGTGATGAGCGAACATCTCCTTCAACATCATAATCGTTACTCCTCGCACGGAGAATATATAAAATAACAATTAATGTATGTGGTAATGGTATTATTTTAACAGGAGCACCTAAGATATATACGAATATGAAATAATGTTAAATTTGGAATAAAGAGTTAAAAAATAACTTAGCTACTGATCTGTTGCTGCTGCTGATGCACTTCTAGGCAAGGAGCGGTGCGGTGCGTGGATATACTGGTGAATTTGTTCGTCTTCGTGTGCACTCACTTAGCAACGTCGGATAACCGATCACGATGTAGTAGGGACGTTAACACTTGGTTTGTTGGCTGGAAGGCCACGGGCAGATGAACCGTAAAGCTAGTTATTTTATTTAGCCAACAATAACTGATTGATTTACCTTTTTCAACTGGGAAACCTCACTTCCTTCTTTACAAAAAAAACTCACTTGCACTCAACGGCAGGAGTGAAAAAAAAATGAAGGACCGTAAACTTTCATATAACGAAGCGCGGGATAGAATCAATTTCGTCTTGCAGTGAACTGAAATGAAGCAGGGTATATTTAATTCTAATTGAATTAATAATTTCAGCCCGCTTTTGGATTATCCATGCATTTCAAACTACATTTGCATTTAAGAGAATGAAGCAGCATGACAACTTGAAGCTTGTATTGCTCAATTTGTTTTTCTGCATTTCAGCATCGCAGTAAAACAGTGTTATGATTATTTTTCTGAATTTCTCAACTTTTATAACAGGCGGGCATGTTTATAATTGGGATATAAAAAACGAATCCTATTGTGACGAACTTTTCAAATCGAAAATCAGTAACTTGAAAACGGAAGCTTCGAAACCGAAAGATACACTGAAGGTTTTTTAAGCCAGCAGACCTTCTGTTGCGAATGGAGGGATTGTTAAAAATGTTCCAATAATACCACCGAATGAAGGAACTCCAGCCTTTCAGTTCTTCACAAGCTCCACTGGATTCGGACAAAAAAGTTCCCTCTAATTTTGCATGTCCTAAATAGGATGCAATTTCCAAAGAATTGGATATTATTAATTCCAAGATTTCCAGCCTGCTGATTAGAGAGCGAAATGACATGCTTTTGGCTATACAGAAAAAGACGCTGTCTGACCTGATCAAACGTAGGAAATCGCTTAATATGGCCCTAGAGAGGAAGAAATCAAATCAGCAACGTCAAAAGACAAGCAGATTGAACCGAAAGAAGATTCTTGAGGAAGAATTTGAAACAATCGCTCATCTTACCAAGCGTCTCAAGATGCGGCCTGATAAAGGACAAGCTCCAATCGAGAGTAACCAAGCATAGTTGCTGAAGACGTCGGGCGATCTGGGTCAGCATGGAGCGTCAGCTGGGCAGAGATGTGTTCGTAACGTAATCTGGAGTAACATGAAAATCTTTCATAGCAACAACAGCATTGTTAAAAATAAATACGTTCGCGAACAAACTTCTGTATATTCCACTTTTAAAGCAACAAAAATATCATTAATCTTAAAATCTTGATTTTATAGAATATGGGACAGTGGTTAAGGATGGGGGAGAGTGCGGTCAGGAAGAACCAGCTACTTTAAAAAAGTGTATAATTAAGGAATCGAAAAGTGCTTGAAATTGTCTTGGCAATAAAAATTATGATCTAGATTAAGTATTGCATACAATTTAAAAGTTGAGAGAAACGGTCGGGAGCTTTGAATAAAGCACCATCCTTTGCGAAAAAAAATCAATCAATTTTTTATCAATCAGAAATTTTGATTTCAGGCCTTTTTTGAGGTGTGCAAAAATTTATGAATTATTTTACAATTTTGCTAACTTTGATTTAAAAAAAACTAATTCGCGAACTGATCGTCTTAGGAAAACATTCTCTTGGTGGAAAGTGGTTTAAATTATCTCAGCAAGCTGAAAAATTATGCAATGGCAAGTTTTTTACACAAAACTTTCTAGAGCTCTGGAAAATCGAAAAATAACATCGTCTATACCAAAATTGCCCACAAAATTGAAATATTGATGAAACCCATGTCAAGGTGGGATCATTTATTGTATTTATTGTAATTAAAACGTAATTAAATTTATATATTTATTGTAATTAAAACGGTCTACAACTGATTGACGACGACAAATAAATAAATAAATAAATAAATAAATAAATAAATAAATAAATTTCTTGATCTCCCGGTATGAGAATTTCAGTGGAATTTCCCAGACTGTTCAAGGTAAATTTCGAAAATCCTCGATATATATAAAAAATAAAAAACTTACCGCTTTAAAATAGTATGGTTCTAAAAATTAAATTTTGCAATCAAAAACAAATATTTCTTTCTGATCACATTCTCTTTCTTATTAGTAATTTCAAGCTTTCACAGAAATTTTTTCTACGAGTCATGATGTTTTGCGCATTTTTTGTACAAGATAAATTATGTATATTTCCATTTAACTTTCCATATCTTGAGAATAGATAAACATCCAATATCAATGTATCAAAATATTCAATCGCAAAAAAGTTGCTTTTTTTCGCGATACAAACGGTGTTTTTCTGGTTGTTCCAAACAATTTTTCTCAACCGTGAAATAATGTTGTGTGGAATATCTTTCCAGACCTTCTCTTCTATTGATTAGAAAATTTAAAGCACTTTTTACATATCAATTTATGTTTTAAAAAGTTTGCACTGCAAATTAATGGGGTAACTTTTACTCAAATATGTGTAACTTATGCACAAAAGTAAGGAAAAAAACCGGTTTCCACATTAGTCCCTGGGTTATCTCATAGATGTGTAAGTGCATTTTAGAGTGTGATTCATGAGTTATAAATTTTTAAAGAAAGTATTCTTGGAAAAGCTAAAAATGTTATAAACTCAACTAAAACTCCCCATTTCTCAAATTTTATCCATCGTAATCTCGTTATTTCGATGGTTGTAAAGATGTTAATATAAATCACTCATACCGATGTGATCTAGACGGAAAGCTACGTATCAGCATATTTTAATAAAGCTTTGTTTTTGGATCTTCAAAAATGATCGAACCATTAATATTTATCAAGATTAATCAAAATATACAATGAAATTATTAATTGAATAGGTATTTATGAATCAGAATCAGTTATGTTTTTTTTTTACTTTTCAACTAAAATTATTACAAATTCAAAACAGACATGTTTCTTAAATGAGTGCAGATAAAAAAAATATCTAAAAAAAACTACGTTTTTTGCAGAAGAAACCATGTCAAACGATGAGTTTTGTCCATCTGTTACGAATATCTTGATTTATCTCTACCAGTTATTTCCATCAAAACACACTTCACCTATCCGTGAAAAGAAGAACTTTACACATGTAATTATGTAAATAATTCAATTTGAACTAAAATACACGTTATTATTGAAATCGACAACACCAATATGCATTCAATTTTTTTTTTTCAGAAGTGTGACATCCAACAGTGGGGGGGGGTAATCAAATTTGTGACAAAGTGTGACAGAGGGTGGGGAGGGGTATAAAAACCTGAAATTTGATGGACGTCATTTTTGAATCACCCCTTATCAAATTTCTATTTTGCAGTAACAATCCAGTGGATTTCAGATATATTTTGTAAATACATATATTACATTATATTATGTAAATTACACACATACATTCAATAAAAAACGGTAAGGGGGGAATACAGGGTGTCAGACGAAGTGTAGGATGGATGAAGGGTTCGTGGTTATCTGGCCCAAAGCATGAATAACAATTTATACCTTCTTTGATGGAAATCATCAGATCGAAATCAGCGAGGGTCTAATTATCTTCCGACAGTCTACAGTGAGTTTGCGAACCCTATTATTAACAAACCGCCAGACGGAAATCCTAATGTGTTTTGCTTACTGTTCACTTCCTGTAATTAGAGCGTTTCGTTCGAAGGAGACTCTCTATCCTTTCCATGGGATTCGTGTAAGTGCTTCTGCAAACGGGTCCACTCCCCCGTTTTTGGCCCTTCTTACGGAATAGTAAGGATTGCATGTATCTTAAGTTTGATCTTGCTATTAGGAGGAACTGTACGCCATGGCAAGTCCTGCATTGGTGATGGCTTCCCATCACATTACATCATCACATCCAGGCAAAAAAAAAATTCACATTGCCCAAAATGTTGTTATTATCTCAAGAAGAAACTATGCTGAAGATATTGGTATCCATCTTGTTATTCCAGCAAGTTAGGAGTTTCTGTTTCAGTTTTTTTAAGCACTTTAAAAAAAAACACTATTACGAGCAAATTAGCAGAGCGATTAGAAAACGGGGAAAATTTAAACTATCATTTGACTTGATCACATTTTAAAAACTAAATAAAAAACCTAAGTATATGCACGTGCACTCCTGTATTAAAAACAAAGACGTAGTCCTACGTCAAAAATGTCAAAAAAAATACACAAGAAAACGCGAGCAAGGTTTCGTATAGTTTGACATAAAAAAAGGCACGTGCACCCCTTTTTTTTATACAAAATTGTCATGTTTGAACACTTGTCCTTCATCGTCTCGTTAACCAATTAATCTGAAATTCGGCTCTTGACTGAAAGATACTGAAAGTTTCACCTGGATTTAATTCCTAATATTTCGACTACCTGACTGATGTTACTTTCAAATTTGTGGTTCTAAATCTGGATTCGTAATGACCTGTTATTATACCATATACTTTTGTTCAGATTCACAAACTTGGCTCTTACTAATGAAAATCATAAAGTAGTAAGCGGTGTCTGTAATGTTCATAGAAGTTAACGAAATATTATAACTCAAATGCAGATTCAATGTTAAATTATTTCTAGTCTATAGTCAATTTTTAAGCTAAATTGGATTGCGAAGAAATGAAAGACAAGTCTCCAAATGTGAAATTCGAGTTTTAGTCTTATTGCAGTATCCATCACCGTATGAGAAGACTAGAAAATAAAATCAGCTATGGCCAACACAGGCACAATTGCGCTCAGAAATCATTTGACAGTAGATTTTTTGGCAACATAAAAAATAGCATCACTGCAAACCGTTACCGACATGACGTTTATTTGTTTTATTGTGCTTTTTTATTTGCTCGTTATACAATATGCATTTGAGTTTTTATCACCGTATTGTCTACATGATTTAGTTCAAAAGTCGTTTGTCAAAGTGTTTGACGTAAGTTTATAAACTTTACTATATGTCAGATAATATCTTATGCCTTTGTTTACACTACTTTGGGATATTTTTTTAGATAATCATTGATAGGGGAAGCTTATGAAAAAAATTGTTTGACACATGATTTTTGAACGCTAATCTGTAAATCTTGAAAACTCATTTTAAGACTATATTTTGCACAATTTAAGACAATAGTTGATTCGTCAAAAAGTGACTAATTTTTATACACGAATGAAGAGTACTTATGACTCTTTTCGAAGTATTTCAAGGGCGTTAAAAATGCCTAAAAAGTAGGCACCGCTGAGAAAAATATATTAACTCTGCGGACACCACATTAAAATCAGCATTTATTTGGTAAGAACCGTGTTTTAGTTCCCGAATTGTTTTAGGTTGTCACAATATAGAAAATGGAGGAATTACCCAATACGTTGAACATGGCTGTGTAATTTATCAATGTCTTTTTCACTTTCGAATTAAAATTATGGACTTGAACCGTTTTCAGTAATACCCGATCAATATTTATTTTCCAGAATGCTTAAAATGAACACATCTTTTATGCTTTGAACAGCAAAAAATCTTGTATGATTAAAAAATTTAAAATGTTAACTTCAAAAAGTAAAAACTATGCATTTTAAACTTTTCAAAAGAAGTGAAAAGTGATGTGATGTGATGTGATAGGAAGCCACCACCAGTACAGGATTTGTCATGACGTACAGTTCCTTTTAATGGCAAGATAAAATTGTACATACCTGTAGAAACACTTACACGAAACCCGCGTAAAGGATAGAGAATCTCCTTCCAACGAAACGCTCTTATTACAAAAATGAACAGTAAGCAATACACATTAGGATTTCCGTCTTGTTGTTTGTTGAAAATAGGGTTAGCAAACTCACTGTAGACTGTCGGAAGATAATAAGATTTTCGCTGATCTCGATCTGACGATTTCCATCATTGTCATTGTCATAATTGTCATCCATGACTTGGGCCAGATAACCACGAATACCACATCCAGCCTACAGTTTGTCTGCCACCCTGTATTCCCCCCTTACCCTTTGGAATATATGTATATAATGTACGTAATAGAATATAATATATGTATTTACAAAATGTAACTGAAAGCCACTTGATTGTTGCTGCAAAATAAAATTTGGAAATGTTTTAATAACTGAATAGCCCTGAACAACCAGAAAAGCAGAATATATCAGTCCTCTTAACAAAGATAAAATTTCAATGAAAAGATATTTGCTTTGTTTTATTATTTTGAGAATCAACAGACTATTCTATAGCTCGAAGAAAGCAGCTTTAGTGATCGAAGAGCCCGGTTTGATGATTTCTGAAATAAATGTAATATCACTAAACACATATATTTAAAAACAATTAATACTGCTACTATCACATGTTAGTCTTTTATGGAGTAGTAGTTGTAGTTCAGAAATAGAATTTTAATGCAAATGTTATGCTGAAATGCTGAAAAACAAATTGAGTATTACAAGCATTTAATTGTCAAGCTGCGTTGTGTCCTGAAATTCAAAAATAATTTGAAATGCAAGAATGTCACAAGACGTGCTGAAATTGTTAATTAAATGAGAACGGACAATACAACCTTACCACCACCTTACCAAAGTTCAACTCAGTGGACGCAGTGGTTCTACGCTCCAACAAAAAAAATACACCCTGTTTGAAAACGATCATTAGTCGCAGTCACTCACTTTCCTATTGTCAAGTTGACAACGTTGCCCATGCTACGCCAACCAGCTTCTCCATGCTAAAATACTGAATAAATGTGTAGAAAACTACAGTAGAAAAACTAATTAGTGTGATATAACCGAAATGGAACTGACTCTTAGCTTCGAATCTTGTCAGACAATCCTTACTGAGCCCACGTCAAGCCGGCCAGTTCAGCGCAAGGGACTTTTCAAAAGAAGTAAAAAGTATGCATATTTTGACGTCTATTAAGTTTACGCAAATAAGAGTCAAAGTAAAAAACTCCTTTTTGCGTAGTCTCAGTTTCCTTCGAAAGGGCATACTTTAAAGTCATAATCGCGTAAATTGAGATTACCGTGTATGTTTCCGCTGTCAAAAGTATGATTGGAAAATTCACAAATAAAACATGGAAATACTCGACATTTTAAGGAATATGACAATTTGGGAGCATATTCTGAAGTAGGGACCCTACCTTATGTCAATCACAAAATGCTCTTCAAATAATGAACTGATCACACTTTGATGTAAAAAACATCAAATTACATAAAATTTGACTTATGACTGAATTTTGATTCAATACGGCCCTTATGAAATCGTTGTGTATGACTAAGGTTTTCTCAGGCTAATCGTAATGATTTTCTTAAGTCATTCTCATCAATTCCATAAACCTCTTAATGAATTTCAAGACTGTTGTTCGTGTGTAATAATCATAATTCATATGTATGAAATAGTTAAAAGCGCGCCATTATTATTATTCACTGCCCTGGGATGCATAGTTGACGTAAGCGCCAAGACGACTAAAATTCACTTTTTTGCTTTTTTGCATTCCTTACCCTATAATACATTGCCTCCAAGTTCACACGCATCTTCACTGCCCTGGGATGCATAGTTGACGTAAGCGCCAAGACGACTAAAATTCACTTTTTTGCTTTTTTGCATTCCTTACCCTATAATACATTGCCTCCAAGTAAAAACAAAAAAAGTTTCTTCGAAAAATTGTGAGATAAATTGAAAAGAACGGTTTGGCGTAAGCACCATTTGGTCGCATGAATGACGTCTCTCCACATATAACATCACGGGTGGCTGTAAGTGATGTTGAATGCACCAGGGTAAGCAGATTAGAGATTACATACATACGTGCCATCTATCGACCTCTGGAAAACACCTGGCCAGTTCCTTACGATCAGTAATACTGTATCCCTCATACTGCCTTTATAGACATCTGGAGTTGAAAATGGGATAGAATTGATGGATTTTTTTCCTTGGCGAGAAAGTGGAAAGGGATGAGCCGGGAATTTTTATGTATAATCAAAACCACATGTAATAAAATTGCATAAAGAACTAGCAAATGAGTGTTGAAATTGACGTCATCATTTATTGTACACGTTCCGAAAGCTCACAGATTTCCGAGTAAATAAAAGGCCGCCATAACACCATCTCGGCCTTCATCAGGGCTTGCTCTGCGTGTATGCGCGTAGGATTACAAAGCAAGACCATTCTGAAGGTGCCTTGATTCAATTTCCGGTACGGTCCATGAAAATTTACAGGAAACTTTCTCGACTTCCCTGGACAGAGTATCGTTGTACTGGCCAAACAATGATATGAACGCATAAATGGAAACTTTGGCATAGAAAGCTCTCAGTGAACAAATGTGCTAGGCGAAAATTACTTTTTTGAATGATTCCACTCTAGGAAGCTGGACCACCTACAGTCATAAAATGAGATATAAGTATTTCACAACGACTGATATGCATAAAAAGTTACCATTTGAAGATCAATAGAGAAAACCGACTTGTTGATTTTAGCATTTGACCGATCGCTATAATATTCTTCTCACCCAGCATTCGCTCGTGATACGTGATCCTTCCAACTCAAACACAACTCGCATTAAACTTAGTTCGTTGTTGATACTCCTTGATCATTATCATCAGCTTTAGCAGAATGACCTGTCTGCTCTTTGTGAACACGATGGGCTTGACAACGTTTGCACTCTTCATGCCCCAATTGGGTCAATTTTATGTTCAGGTCTCTCTACACCTTAAAGGGCGATACGGTCAAAATTTGGTCAATATCAACTTGTTTGGCAAGCCATCTGTATCTGTGGCTTGAAAAGCAGCATTTTCATAGCTTCCGGGAAACACGGTTGTTCCGTACTGTTTTGGCCGGATTTGGCATCTTGCCATTACGGTTAAAAGGACATGGAGTGGTACGCCGCCAACAACGTGCAGGTGGTTCCCAAGGACAAGAACCCTCCCAACACGCCAGAGCTCCGCCGAATTGAGAAATACTGGGCTATTGTCAAGCGGAACCTAAAGAAGACCAAAAAAACTGCTAAGGACGAGCAGCAGTTCAAGGCAAACTGGCTTTCTGCGGCGAAGAAGGTGGACAAGGTGGCTGTACAAAATCTGATGGCAGGGGTCAAGCGTAAAGCCCGGAAATTCGGATTTGGAAAAGCGGAAGCCTAACTGAATATTTTTCCTGAATTTTATACTAATTGAACATGAAAAAGAAATTTAATTTGACTTTTTAAATAAACGATTTCACCGATTTACACGCGTTTTCCCTTGACCAAATTTTGACCGTATCACCCTTTACAGTAGAAACTGTAACTGCAACATTCTTGCTTTATTTTTCCAACTGACGCTCTTGAAAGAGTCGAACATTTTCTGGACTGATAAGTCCGATGGTAGATGTCGTCAAAATCAAATGGGAGCTTTGCTGGGTGAAACTTTTCGTTGGTATTCGTGAAGTCAATCGGCGAGAGCTTAATGTTCGACATATTATTCAGAACAGAACAGCCTGGTTTTACGCCAAACTATGAGAATAAACGTTCGAAGTATGTGCTGTTTATTCGCATAAGTTGGCGTATGCGTTTTAAAGATGATAAAATAATGAAACTATTCTAATTATCTTGCTGGCCCACTTTTATTAGTAAAACTCCATCAAATGGACAGAACATTTTTCCATAATTGTTGGTATACATTGCATTTCAGCTTAAACCCGGAAAAACGCGTTTGCTCAACAATCATACCGATGGTGGTTACGTCAACTATTCATCCCAGGGCAGTTCAGGAGTTATATTTTTTATCAAGATCCAATTTAGTAATTTCTTCATAAAATTCATTAATATCGACAAAGATTTGCCTTAGGGCTTAACTGACAAACGTTAACATTGCCTTCTTCCGTAAATTTCTCGTGACCCAAAGCCTCTAATTCTAGCGGAAAGGTAAACTCGTCTTCTTCGAAATGACAGTAATGGATTGATTAGGCGTGTTTTCAATGATGAGTTATTTGCAGAAAAAGCCATTGTTTACGTTTGTCAGTTAGGTCCTAATGAAAAATCTTTGTCGATATGCAGAAGTTGTACTGCAGGTGTACCATTAGATGACTGGCATTGGCATTTTTTCATAACCTCAAATTTATTATAGATAAAATGAAAATTTCAGCGAAATTTAAAAAAAAATATATACAAAAAGTACTCCTACTAGAGCAATAATTAGTTTAACCAATGAATATGAGCTCAATAGCACTAAAAAATTAATTTCATAAGGTTGTGCAATGAAACGTACATGGTTGCCATAAGCAAGCCATTACAAGTGGCTGTGACAACAATCATAGCATTTCATAAGGCAGTATTATGCAATTCAAACCGTTTCCTGTGGATAATTTTCATAAGGTTATTTTATGAACAGGAAAAGGTTTTAGACACTAGTGTAGCAATCACATATTCTTCAATGTCTCGTGTAACATTTCGTCGATGATTGAATCTGTATCTCTGATTTCAGCTTACGGCGAGGGAAAACATTGTCAGCATATGCTTGCACATTGAACAATAAATTCGAATGAAAAGAATCGACCAATGGAGCTAGACTCTTTTCAAATGTTACGCGAGCTATTTGTTTTACTTTTTATTTGACTTAGACAAACCTATTCCAACCTACTGTAATAAATCCCTAAAGTTTCTACACAGATAGCCAATTTCATTCAACTGTTACATTTCGTTTCTAATGCACACCGCAGCAACCAGAACTCGTCCAAAGAAAATGTGAACCACAACAAAAACAAATCCCCCCTTCCCCTCGTCCTCTTGCCTCATCCTGCCGCATTGGTTCCATATTCTGTGCCATAAAAATCTATCATTCGATCGAGTAGGTTGTGTACCCAACCAACGTTCGATTGCACCGTTCGTCGTGACCGTTTGTGTTCCCAGTTTTAGACCAACAACGACGGCGACGACGACGACGACGACGACGCCGAGCGCAAAATCGTTCAGTCACGTAACCTGATTATCCAATGTTTTTCCAGAGTGTTGCGTCGTAACTGCCTGCTCGTAGGAACCCTATGAAAGGGGAGCTCCAACTATTTTGGGAACCGCCGCTGCCATCGCCGACCCCTCCGTTGATTGTGGGGCTCCACCTAGAAGGCATTATAGAAGCTGCTACTCAGAGCAGCTTATGGCAGTCGGTTATGTGGGTGATGTAACGTGTCGATTGGTAAGAACGTGCAAGTAGTCATGTAAGCCTGAGCATTTTCAGCTTGAGAACGGAAAAAAAGTGTGTCGCATTGCATCGTGTTGCTTGCATCGCCACCCGGTTTGTGGTTACGTGTGCAGTGAATAGAACGTAGTAGGCGGTGGCAGACGGTGTGTTTGTCCGAGTTAATTGTTTACTCGCACAACCAGGCCTACTTTGATTGCAGCTGCTCTCTGCAAGCGACTGTTGTTTACTAAGTTTTCATTATTACTCAGCTGCCGATAAGTAGTAAATTGCGTAACGAATGATGCGACAAGATGAGATTTTAAAATATCGCTTTCAATAACCTATTCTGATCTATCAATTACGTCATCCCGCGCAATCTCGGAATAGATCACTACGCACAATTGAGTGGTGCAAGCCCACTTTAATTGAATAATCGAGCTAGACCCGGCTAGACAACCTACGTTTGACGGCGTGTGAACACAGAATCTTCACAGTAGGCCGATTAAAGACCCAAAGCCAGACCGAAATGGGTTGTTTCAGAGAAACACCTATATAAGGGTACATAGGGGTTATGTAAGGGTTACGCGCCGTCTGGGTCTCTGTTGTGTCTGTCCGTCCGTCGGTTTCGTCGGTATATTGAGGTTACGCACGTGCTCACGCTCGCCAAAAGCCCAAGCCGGGTCGATCGTGAAACAAAGTGCAATCTCTTCTGCTCTTGCGGTCTGGTCTGGTGTCCATTCGCTTTCTCTGCTTCGTCCCATCATAGCACGCGTGGTGTATGCCGCAGGTCCACCCAGTAGTACAATGAGAGAACCTCCTTGCATGGGCACCATGTGCGTTTTCTGGGGTGACTATCGGAGGCTGGGTTGTGGCTGGGCCTTCCATCGAAAGTAATAAACTCGGCCACGCAGGGGTTGTATAGCAGAGCGGTTGTGCAACGGTGGTTTCGTTTCGATCGGTTATGATGTCAAGTTAACAACGATTGCGAATACGTCATCATTGCGAAGTGTAGCCACGATCGATCATGTAAGTGCTCCTCGCGCTTGTGATTGGAGATGATTTGCCGAGTGATTCAATGCAAATATGTGAAAACTGTAACAAAGAAGGAGATCGTTATGATGTTTGACTTTTGCAAACAATCTACTGGGGTAACACATAAACCGTCGAGGTTATTTCGATATAACTTATTTCGGCTACCCTCGAGTTGCTGTTGCCGTTGTTACACATGCAGGTACCTTGTAAGCATTGGCGTTTTCGAATTGGGATTTATTTATAAAGCAATTAAAATAGCGAAGTTTTGTTATTTGTTAGGTCAAAATTACGGACATGTACTCTTATTTCATTTTTTTCTAGATGCATTTGCTTGAGATTTACCATTTTGCTTAAGATCAGAAGTGTAATCCCTGGCCTGTTTGCTTCCTTGTTAGTCCTTGTTAGTCATTGTGAGCCAAATTTAAGGCAGTAATTAAGATCTTAATTATTCCACCAATTCCACGATCTTATTTTCTTATGCTTATCATATTATCTAATTCAGTTTATGATATATCTGCAGTGGTTCCGAAAAGTTATTTATATATAATCGATGTGGTTTGACCATCAATAAACTTGTTAGTGAATACTATTGTGGCTGTAGTTGCAATTTGATCGATGTATGATTGTATGCTTCTACAACTTTAGAAAAAAAACGAAATGATGTAGCAACGAATTGCATGCATTCAAACATTCATAGTGAAGCTATTTCTAGTGATATCAAGAAGTATGATATCCTTTCCAAAATTTTAATTAAAGGGTGTCCACAATGAAATTGCCACACTATGAAATTGCTCTAACTTTTTAACCGTTGGGTTAATGAAAATTTGGGTGGATTTAGTTCATAGTGCATTATTTACATTCTGCAAGTTTTAAAGTCCTGTGATCAAAACTCGCGGAAATGGAGTCGAAAGAACAGCTCGTGCGTGATAAAATCTTGCGCATTCATCACGAGAACAAGGATCTCTGGCATCGTTCCATCGCTAAAACGTTGGGAATCGCGAATTCCACGGTGTCGCGAGTGATTAAGCGGTTCGAGGAACGGTTGACCACCGATCGGAAGCCCAGAAGTGAAGGAAAAAGTAAAAATCACAACCGCGTAGTTGGGGCCTTCAACCGAAATCCGAACGCCTTCGTTCGGGATGTGGCTAAGAAGCTGCACCTAAGCCGAAGTTTTGTCCAGAAGGCCAAAACTAAGGCTGGGCTTCGAACGTTCAAGGTACAAAAGGCCCCTAATCGCGACGAGAAGCAGAACAAGTCCGCCAAAACCCGTGTCAGGAAGTTGTACCTCAACATGCTGACGAAAATTGAATGCTGCATCATGGACGACGAAACATATGTGAAGGCCGACCTCAAACAGATCCCCGGCAACCTGTTTTTTACGGCCAAGGATAAGCTCAGCGTTCCGGAGCATGTCCGCACTCAGAAGATGTCCAAATTTGCGAAGAAATTCCTGGTTTGGCAAGCCATCTGCACGTGCGGGAAGCGGAGTGCACCTTTCGTGACCCAGGACACGATGAACGGACAGGTGTACATAAAAGAGTGCCTCCAGAAGCGGCTGCTTCCTCTCCTGAAGGCCCACAACGTCCCAACAATCTTCTGGCCGGATTTGGCCTCATGCCACTACTCCAAGGACGTGCTGAAGTGGTATGCGAACAATAAGGCCAATTTCGTGCCGAAAATGTTCAACCCTCCCAACACTCCGGAGCTCCGCCCCATCGAGAAGTACTGGGCGATTATGAAGCAGCACCTTTTTAAACGACCTAAGGTAGTGAAGACAGTCGAGGAACTGAAGAAAGTATGGGTTTACATGCAAAAAACGGTTGATTCACAGGTTGTGCAGAATCTTATGGCCGGGGTTTAGGCCAAGGTGCGGGCATTTGCGTATGGACTGTAAATAAAATACGAGTAAAATGGTAAAATGAAGTTTAATAGTTATTTCTCAATCCCTGAAAATTTGATGGCAATCGGATGAAAACTCGAATTTTGCGAATCAATTTGTGTGTGGCAATTTCATCGTGGACTTCCTTTAACAAAGTACACAATTTAAAAATAATGGACTACAAACTGTTTATTCCTAGTTCGAAATAGATGACCAATGTTTTAATATCGCTGATAATTGCGGATTTTTTCTGAAGATTTTCACTCGAGGAATTTTCGTTAAAATTTTGTAATATTTTTCTGAAAACAAACACGTTTTCTAACCTTAAGTCATTCCGCCTTACTAGTATTTGAAACAAGCTCGAAATCGATCACTTTCTGTGGGTTCATGCCTGAGTGTTGCCAGTTCTGTACGGGCAGCTAAATATTCCATCTTCTGATCTTCTTATCATATGGTTTGAGATATTGCATGAGAGATTCAACGTGATTGAAATCAATTATACTAACGGTAGTCGGAAATTTTATTCAAAAACATTTGTTAGCGTTTAATGGGATTGGATAGTGAGTAAATATTACAAGCGATCGTTTATCTGACCTTTTTAAATATTTTTAACATAAGTGTTGTAATTTATCTTTTTTTTCTTTAATAAAAATACATTTTTTCATTCTGTTTATATTTATTCATGCATCCATTGTATTTTTAACAATTTTTTTTGTTCATTTAAATGTCTTATTTTCAAGGCATTTTGGTAATTATAAATTTATTTATTAATCTCTTTTTATTTTTCATTAAACAGGAAGTCCCCGATGTTTGATAGTTTACGTAAGGAGTTCTTACTTGTCCGTTATACTTCCATTACTGATCAAAACTAGTGTAATAGCTCAGAGAATCACCGAGATAGAGTTTGGAAGTTTGCCTTTACAAAACCCTTACGCTAAATTTCAAAACTACTTCTATTCAATTATCAAAACCTGCCGAGCTCTATCAGACCTCCCTAGCAAAGGAAAATAACAAGCTGATAACATATAAGTAACAAGTTCTGTTATCCCAGTTATCGTTTTGATTTTCATTTTTATCGCATAACAAATTTGGTTATCACCATTGGCCAAATTTGTTATCATATGTTATCATATTGAAAATACTATTTTTTATGAACGTTATAAGTTGAATTGCAAAACTATAAATATTTCCCACCTTTTTGAACAAGAAATTTTGCTTTTAATCAAAATATTTTTTTCAGTCATAGGCATGAGAATTTGATTTCAAATTGATAACATAATTTGATACTATTTCAATAAATTTGCTTACAGGGCTTCAAATGGTGAGTTGACAACTTGGCAGGAGGGTGCGACCGACCTCTGGTCCTCACAAGTTCCTACCTCACGCCTCCACGAGTCATATGATCACGAAAAGACTGCCAGCTGAAACATGGAGACGCTGGTTGGCGTAGCCTGGGCAATGTTGTCAATCCGACAATAGCGAAGTGAGGGGGTGCGACCGGTACATCATATCATAATTTTCCATTCTCATATCTTTCAGGTCTTCCAGGTCGTCAGGTATTACAAAATAATTTAAAATTTAAAATTCTTTTTTTTTTCATGGCGGTCATACATTGCCTAAATTTTCTGGTTCATAATGGATGCGCAAGTTTGTCTACAATTGCAACAAAACAGCAGTCGGCACACATGTAATTTTCAATTCATATTACAATATACCCTCACTATATATTTTATCTTATAGGACATTGTTTATTCATAGCCTAATTCTGTATATTTCATTACATGTATTACGCCAGAAAGGTAAATTTCTCTCAGGTACCATACAGTTTAGGAGAGGAGGTCTTGCGGTTATAGGATGATCATCTTCTGGTAGAAGCAGCAGTAAGAATGGGGATCAATTTTCAGCTGTATCTAGCACCGTCGGAGTGGCCTTCTCGAAAGTAGCAATGGATGTATATATAGATGTGTAGATACTAGTATGTGTTATTATATGATGCATGTTTTTTACAAGCTCTAGCATATTTTCATTAATAGAAATGTTGACGACTCTCTCGACCACTCAACCTTTAATTCCTTCATTATATTTTCCATTAAATGGCGTAATATGACCTTAACATTTCAGTACACGATCATCAACTACTATTTGAGCGGTTCAGAGGAACACAGCTGTTCATCATTATTAATTGCATATCATAAATATAATATTATGGAAGAAGTAATAAAATAATTAATAAAATTTTAATTGCTTCAGTTTGGTGATCCGGCCGGTATAATTATTTTATTACATTATATATCAAATAATAATCAAAATTAATAAATGCTCTTCATTCCAGAAGGTTATATATCTATATGTCATGATTAAATACGTAATAATATAATATTATGGTTTTATATACAATTGAATGCTTTATTGATATTTATACCTCAATGAATAACAAGATGACCTTCACATTCCAGAGATACAGTCACCCATCAGTGATACAAAGTGGTACGAAGCTGCATATTATTATTACTGCCTTAATATTATTATTTCAGCAGGTTAATTAATTTAGTTTAACATGGTTATCATAGGCTCGTGAACTCCAACTATTACATAATTTAACTAAATATCCTTATATAATTTTTTGCTCTACTATATAATCATATATAACATATTATTATTACATTACATCTATATTTATATAAATATAATAAATACTGGGTTGGGAGGAGCACCAGGGTATCATTCAAGCTGAAACTGGACGATGGTTTGATTGACTGCCTGAGTCTAGGAGGGAACAAACAGTATCATTTCTTATCCTACCGATTCGAGTGTGGTGCTGCGAGTTCTACTCCAACAGTTTCAGGGAGAGTGACGCGCCCTTCTTAACAAGCCATCCTGTAGAAAGCTTAATGAGTATTGCGAATTGTGTTATTCGATTTGTTGGATCATATCGTTGGAAGGAGATTCTTAATTTCCTGTGGATTTCGTGTAAGTGTCTCTGCTTACGGGTCCACCCTCCGTTTTTGGCCCTTCATACAGCGATAGTGCTAATTCAGATCGGTGGCCCAACTTGATCTTGCTGTTAAGTGGAGCTGCATCCAAGCCAAGGGCTAGAGGGGATGGTGGCTACCATACATACATACATACATATCAATAAATTTGCTTACAATACAGGATTTGTTATCAAGTTGTTCGCAGCGATAACTAAATAGGTTAATATTATGATAATTAACGAGTATTTGTTTGTTAGTTTGGATGTTTATTCAGTCTGAATGATAACATATTCAGTGATCAGAAAATGATTACCTGGTATTAGAACTTGTTATCAATTTGGTATAATCCTTTGCTCGGGCTATCGATTCTTTCTCTTCACTGTTTTGGTTCTAGCAGAAACTACTGTTCACTACTAGGATCCCATGATGTTTGGGAATATATTTTCAATTTCAGAGTATTTTTAAATAATTTATATATATATATATATATATATATATATATATATATGTATATATATATATATATATATATATATATATATATATATATATATATATATATATACACATGTGTTCAATAAGTTCGGATACACTTTCAAAATTTGTTAAAAAAATGAAAACATGTTTTTTATTTTTTGGATTTATGTTATTGAAAGCTATGTTTACAAGGAACGTTTACAACATTTCTCTTGGAATGACCCCCCTTTGTACTCCTTAACGAGCTTCAAACGTTTCTCGAACGCGTCGCAGGCGGCACGCACGGACTGCATGGGCATTTCGTCCCAGATTTTGAGAATTACCGTCTTGAAATGATCCAAAGTGCTGACCTTGTATTCGTTCAGCTTCGCCATCATATAGGACCAAACAAAAAGTCGAGAGGATTCAAGTCCGGGGAGCTGGGAGGCCACAAAGTTTTGTCCAGAAAGTCGGTTAAATTGTCCCGACACCAGGCTTGAACCACATTTGCCGTATGGGCTGGTGCACCGTCCTGCTGGAACACGTAGTGCTCATCGCCGTAGAGGCTTCGGAGACTGGGGGCAACAACCTTTTCCAAAACCTCAGTTTTGTAGTACGCCGCGTTGATTTTGACGTTTTTTTCAATAAACACCAAGGGTAGCTTACCACGTTTGCATACTGCCCCCCAAACCATCACCGACGCGGCACTTTGGAACCGAGGGATGTTTATATTGGATTCAGGAATGCTGTCCCTCGATGGCGCCCACACCCGGTCATTTTGCACATCAGTGGCTGCTGCAGCACGAACAGTTTCTCGTCCGAAAAACAAACTCCTGACCAGCGTGCCGAGAGAGGATCCTCTTAGCTCGATCCAACCGCTTTTTGCTGGTAGCCTCCGAAACGCCATGGACCTTACGTTTTTGTAAGGCCTGAAACCAAGGTCCTTGGTGAGTATGGTGTGAGCGGTTCCAATGGAAACGTTGAGATCTGCAGCCGTTTTCCGGAT